>RJWH01002089.1:87500-210000 GCA_004363575.1 Solenodon paradoxus | reverse complement strand
GGATATGTTAAGTGTTTATTATTGATTGTGAGTTTGGAATAAATTCGTGGTTGCATTTTCTGTCAGTTATAGAAGCTGCAGTTGGAAATACTGCATAAAAACCAGGGAAGTTATAAGTATTTCCTCAGTTAATAAAAAACGAACGCAAACAAAACTGAGTGTGGTTGTTGCAAAGGCAGCCAGTCACAGGTCGGTGGAAAAGGTGAGACTTGCACAGTCCATGCTGCTAGTTCTGCCGTGGGAGCGCAGGTCTCAGGGTTCCTGTTGCCCTTGAACTCGCGCGTGCGCGCTGGCGCCGCTGCGCCGGGCGAGCTGTCCGTCCCGCGTGCCGTCTGTCCGTCCCGCGTGCCCTCTCCCGTGTGTGTGGGCGTTGCTGGTGGCACCGCTGCCTTTCTGTTGGATATGGGTTCCGTCAAGTTAACTGATTGCTTTGGAATTTTACGAATATTCCTTGACATTTTCTCAGCTGGGTTGTTGGAGAATATGCTGTTAGGGTTCCAAAGGATTTAGGCTTTGAGTTTATGCAGGAGGCTTCGGCAGCCTCAGTGTCTGTATCGTGAGAAACAGAAGGATCTTGCAGCTATTAAACCTGCCACTTGGCACCTGAAGTGAGAAGCAGTTTATGTTTACCTTCTAGAAAGTGCTGGGCCTCTTTTATCTCTTTGGTTTACGAGATGGAGACAAGTTTTTCCCATGTTATTTAATATACCTGCAGGATTGTTGGGAAATATTATTAGCCATAAAAATTGAATGTTTTATGCACTTAATAATATACAGAAAGTGGGTTTGAGAAATTAAATGGATTTCACCATCATCTGTTGATTCATTGTGATTTGTTTCAATCTTTATAATATTTTTATAAAATATTGACGTTATAATCTGACATGTTTGAAAAAAGATAAGTCTCATATAATTCACAGATTATTATTTCGAGTACCAGAGTGTTAGTTGTAAAACTAATATAATGATGTACGCTAATCCCCTCCCTATAATAACTTAAATGGCATACAATATTTGAAAGAATTAAAACTATTTTAGCTTCTTTCTTTTTTGGAAGAATTTCTAATTTACCTATTGATTTTTATTTGATCATGGACATAACTACTTCATTGGATTCATTTTACTGCATGAAATTGATATCTGTTGAAATAATGTTTACCAGTGCTCAGTTACTGACTTCCAAGGATCATTAGCAGTCGTTGAAATTAAGTTATTGCATTGCGGTGATGATGTTAAGTCTTAATTCAAGGGGTAATTCTGATGTTGAGCATTTATACTTGAAAAAAGAAATTGTTAGTAGATATACTTTGATGTTAAAGGAATATTTGAGGAAAGATAAAAGATGGCACACAATTTTAATTTCTTGTCAATTGAGAATGAAACTGATTTACAATAAGGGGCAGTTATTTCTGTCTGTCTTCGCTCTCCCTGGGTCATACCACTAAATATGGCTGCAACTTTGGAGTCTAAACAGCATTATTATTTCAGATGGTCTTTCCAGTGCCGAAAAATAAAGACCATATTATGGCCAGACTCTTTTCTTTTAATTTCTCTGAAAATTCTTTCAGTGTTAGACTGAGTCAAATATTACATATCTAGCTTGTAATTTGGTAACTAAAGAAACTTGCTGGGAAATTTGACTTAATACTTTTAGTAACAGTTTTGGAATTTGCATAGCTTCATGATTTAAGAATGTAAGATTTGGAAAAAATAGGTTAATATACTAAGAAAATCACTTAGCAAGTTATTTATACATAAAACACTGTATTTAAAGTTATATATCAAATGACTGAATCATATATTTATAGGTTTGAGATTGTGAGGCTGATATAATAAATTACTTTTTATCTAGGGTTAGTTATTTTTCTGTTCCACAAAATTAAGCACAAAGAATATTGGTTTCTTAGAGACATGATATTGAACATTTGCTTTAACTGTTCATTTCCAGTAGATGGCTACAGTTCCCTACCAAATTGAACTTATAATAGATTTTTTACAGTAACTAAATCAGGAGATGAAGGTTGAATTACTATAAATGAGTTGCCCTGTACATTTTTCTTATTTCATGTGCTTAGTCATCTGATGTCATTATTTTTTTTAAAGAATAATCTGTTTAAAATGACTGAAAAATGTTTTCACTTTTCCCTTCTTGATCAATGTGTAGTATTGTCATTATTTATTTTGTTTCATCACAACTTATTTATTTAAAATACCTCAACGATATGCGAAGAATAATAGCAATTATTGTATTATGTAAAAAATTATACTTTAAGGTGCTTTATAAATTCCACAAGCCATTGCCTCCCTAAATTCAATCATTTTAATTTTAGATTTATTTTGGCTTTTAAACTGAAGCACTGAGCCATTTATAAGTTACTGATTTTTTACTAAGTATTATTTCAGGTATAGTACATTCATGTAATAAGTACATGTATGGGTATATTTAAAAGTAAGTTTTCTATTAATCTGTATCTTCACCTAAATATTGATCCATGTAAAGTATTACAAATACAGGTATATTATTTGGAAAAGTATTTATTAGCTTATAAAGTACTTAAAAACTTTGCATTGCAATGGAATACTTAATCTGTCTGTGGGCTATAGAAATAGCTTGTAAGCACAGTGCTGAGATGATAACATCACTATTGATTCTCACCCTCATCCATGAATATAGCTGATGTGTGAATAAATGAACCTGAATTTAGTGTGTGTGTGTGGGGGGGTGGGTGGTGGGGAGGGCGTTTGAACGCAGCTAAAAATTTGACAAAGTCTAGACTTGCCACCCCACCACTGCTGTTTAGTTTGTTCCTTTTTCTTGCACTGAATATTTGTTTTTCTTTATTTGAGGGGTGTATGTGTTTGCGCGCACACACACACACACACACACACACACACACACACAGATAATATTGATGTGATTTTATGTCCTGCAGGTATTGGTTGAACAAAGCTATTCAAGGTTTAGCTTTTTTTTTATTTTACAATTTAAAACATTGGTTTTGTGTGATACTATAAGACAGTGATTTTAGTTTCTTTTCTAATCAACTACCAATTTGTATGGCTGTCTACAGCTGTTTAATCAATTATTAATAAGCATTTGGCTCACTTATACAATATAAAAATGATGTGAAGGATTTAGGAAAATTTTATTTTCACATTTAGAGTTTATATATAAATTTTACTTCTCCACTGAAGACAAATGAATTGTTTCTGTATTTTTTTATTTATGGTGGTGTAAATATTTATCACTCAGTATAAACAGATTAAGAAATGGGTCACCGTTGTACCTGATTAAAAGAGATTTAATTCACATATTTCGTTAAAGGATAATTGGAGTATAAAGACGAGTCTTTGAGTCAAAGAAGCTTACCATTCACTACTTAGGTTACGTTATATGAAAGTCACTGATTTATTTTTCTAAGACACTAAAAATTTATCACAGTTGAGATTTTTTTTGTGCAGTTAATTTTTTTACCAGTCTTTGTTAGTGTTCCTATACATACACACATTTGCACACATACATAAATAATCCTTTATTTGCTAATGACGTTAACGGACAAAGGATCTCTGACCCCACCCTGAGACCAAGCATGTAAGTTTACAAAAGGATCAAGGAACAGAGATTTTCATAATGCAAACAATGTTAGTCCTGTCCCCTCCGGCGCTTGGAACCTGGACACGCTGATTGTGGATTTAGATTCCTAAACCGTGGAGATGTACCCGGCGCCCTCGGGAGTACCTGGCCCAGCTAAGAGCAGTGCAGTGATTACCAGGATGGCGCCTAGAGGGCAATTAAGGGACAGGGCAAGAGACAGACAGTAATGAGTCCCCATTGCACCTTAATGACCACAGGAAGGGAAGCAGAGAACTGGGGAACAGTCAGGCTCGGAGCACGGTTGTTGAGTAATGTAGAGAGGATTTGCCAGGAATAGTGTTTTTATTTTGATATTTATATGGTCAGAGGTGGGGTTTAAAATTCTGCCACTTAATGTATTCGGCATATTTATAGATTAAGTAAAATTTACATTTTTGTTAATAAAAGTCATTGTTTTCCTCTGTTGCTGTTTACTCTGCTGAAGTTTGATTTACATGATACACTCCTTTGAATGCACCATCTCAGTGGGTTCTTTTCCTCATTATTGAGTTTGTAGGTGTGCTTTTCTTTGCCTGATACTCAGTAATTTCAGTCTGGCGTTGGACTAGCTTTCGTGCGTCTTTCTGTCTGTTGGCTTACTGTTCATGATATTTCCTGGGTGGTTAATACCCATAGTGCAGAGTGGACCTCTGCTGGGCTCGGTCAGCCCAAAAGCTATTTTTTGTATAATTATATAGAAACGGTTAAAGTAGTAGGGAAATTTTGTATGGTTTTTGTAATCATATAAGGGCACTGAATTGATTTAAAATTTGATTTACTGCTATTACACTGCCCATTTTTCTGACTCTTAGTTGCTGCTTAAAAGCACATCAGTAGCATAGTGCAGATCTATTTCTGCGTGATTTTCTATGTCTGTTTTGTATTGTTGTGGGGGAAGCAGTAAAGGAAAGCAGCTCTGAGGCTGAGGTTGAATTTGATATGCCTTTTGCTGTCGCCTTGCCTCCTCTGTCCTGCACAAGGCTGCGTTCATGCGTGGACCCTCCTCCCTCAGTGCTGGGTACCTGCTCAGATAGCTGGGCTGGGCTGAGAGACAGCGGACGGGCTTTAACGTATCCCTTGGTTCTCCATTTCCATCTCTTCCTGGCATTGTCTGCGGCGCCCCTGCACCGGTCACTCCACTTGCCTACAGGAGCTGTCAGCCTCCTGGGGAGAGCTTGGTGCTGTTTGCAGAGTGACCATTAGGGGGAGTCAAGGGGTGTCTCTGGAATCCCTCCCCCACTGCCTCCCTTTTCCTCCCCTACCCTTAACCTAGGTCTCTTCCCACCTCCCTTTCCCTTCCCTGCCTGTCTTCCTTTTCTTCCCTTCTCCCCTCAGCCACCCCTTCCCACCTCCTCCTCATCTTTGTGTGCAGAAGTGAAAATACTAGTCTTCTCTTACCTCCCGGCATATTTGAGCACCCCTGCAAGAGAAATGGCAGTTCGTCTGTGTTTTTTTAAGTTGTTTAGTGAATGTCATGTTTTTCCTGACTGCTGTTTACACATTTAGAGGATGACAAGATTTTACAGCTTTAATGAGTAAGGAACGCCTAGAAAAGTGTTAGTACCTAGACGAATATTGAACTGAGTTTAAGATAATAGAAAGGACAACAGTGATGCATAAAATGTCCAATATGATTATTAGAAATGTGTGTAAAAATAGCCATGAAATAATTATTTGGAAACGATCTCAACCCACTTTTGTTTTAATTAGATTGACTCTGAGATTACTGAATTGTATCTTCCTCATTAGAATCCAAGTTGGGAAGGTGGACTTGGGTTTGTGAAATGTGGTTATTTATTTGACATGGTCTCATAAGAACAGGTAGACATTTTTCATCTATAATAGTTACTCCATTTTACCTAAACATCCATAAAGAAATGTTTGAGCTTTCTCTAAAGAGTAACTGTTTATGTAAATTTCAGTAGGAATTTAAAAAACACCAGGCGTGTATGTGCTTTGCATTCTGTGTTTAAAGTGCGTTTTACGTTTAACGTATTTCCACTACTTAATAAGTCCTCTTGGAAAATTTGAGCACACACTCCCCATATTTGCATTCTCTGAGTATTTAAAGATCATAGATTTTTTTTGAAATAGCTGGGGAACTTAGTGCCGGTGCGTTTTGGGCCCGATTTCTGATTTCATTATGCTTAACTTTTTTCCCAAAGATTGGATTTTAATGATTTTCATTTCATCCTTGAGAATTCTTTTGTTTTATAAAATTAACTCATCCCATTGTTAATTGAAAGTGCTTAACATGTGCAGACTTGATGAAACACTATGTAGAATATTTTAATCATTACAGAATGAATGCTTGTAAAAATATCCGTGAAATCGAAAAACATTATGAAGTAAAAAAGATAAGTGTCTTTTATTTAATTTTTTGAAATTAGTTTTACTTAGTTAAAAGTCTTGGCTGTATTTGTTTATGTTTGAATATCTGTTGAAAGAAGTTTATATAATTGAGCAGTGGGGTCGCCTTAAAAGTTATCTGACTGGACATAGGATCTGTGGTTGATGGTTGCCCTGAAGAAGCATATAGATAAAACACTGGTGAATCTTTTAGTGGCGATATTTCCTGAGAGCTTTCACAAGAAAGCACGTAATTTGTGATGACTGCAAAAAAAAAAAATCACAGCAGCCAAACTTTTTGAGTTAGCGGCAAAGTAAATGGGGGCAGATTTTGCATTTTGAATGGAAATGCTATGAACTGTGATTGAATTTGTCGTGAAAGAATGTCAGTATTAATAAAAGTATTTAGGTACAAGTTTGCTGGGCTTTGTAGCCTTTTTAAGGTTAAGGATCAGTTAACGTGGAAAGTCACTTCTTTTTGCATTTGGTGGTATTCAGAAAGTGACAAATATATTTCTATGCATTTGGATTATTATGCCATTTCTTATTTCAAACCCTTTTTGTCAGGATACCAGGCAAAACAATGATGCTTTGAGGACGTAATTAAAGATATTGTTCAAAGAACAACTTTCTGCATATTTGAATTATTACTGTCATCAAAATCATACAAATATGGAAATATGATTGCCAGAAGCACATAAATCAATGATCAGCATGGCCTCAAAATCCAATAAATATGTAGAGTTAAATACTTTAAAATGCAAATTGTGTCTGATGATTTGCATATGGTGGAGTTTAAAGGAAATTTGTTGCTTAACAACCTCTAAGGTAGCAGTTAGGGCTGTGGGTAAACAGAGATTTTTTTATTCATCATTGGTCAAGTTGCAAGATTTGATAAATGATGGGAGACTGCTTTCCTTGGTTAAAATGACTGCAATCTTTACTGAATCCTAAAACTGCCTTGAAGTCATCTGAATAATTAAGAGTTAATTATTCTTCATCCATCTAGATCAGAAAAGGACAGATTTAGGGAAGGAATTTATAATTTTTGCCTCACGTCCTGTCATGTCGTAATGTGATAAACTAAACTGACTCCAAATAATATCTAGTGACCTTATAGTAATTGTGCCTCACAAAACAGTTTTGTTGCAATTTTTTTAATTGCTTACATAGATTCTAGAAACTGCACATTAACAGACTTACCCAAAGAAAGCAATATAAAATCATGTGCCATTACTATTATGTTTTTAGTTCATCTCTGTGGGCACACGCCAGCACAGCATCCAAGTTTCCATGTGTTCTTTTAGAAATAGCAAGCAACGGCCCCTAAAATGTTAGTAGAGGAGATTGTAGACACACTGGGGAAAATTATTTTAAGAAGTGACATTGAAAGGGCAGTGAATTATTCTCCACCTGTTTTAATCTGAAGAATTAAAAAAACTGTCTAAGGAACTTCATTTTCTCATAATTCATTTAATGATGGAACAGATCACTCATGCAGATTTACCAATAACGCACTGAAAAAAGGCAAGTAAGCATTAGGAAATAAAGCGTCTATACTGTGGTCTGTTAAAAGCAAATGTCACAGAATTCACACACAAAAAGTGTCTGCTTAGTGAATTTTTTGTCCAACGATTTTCTTTGAGAATAGAGTGTTTTGTGAATGTTTACTGATCACAAGAAGAATTGTAATAAAGAAATCAATATGCATGATCCCTTTCCATGTAGTACAGCGGGGTTACACTGTTAGGTTAAATACAGGCAGCGTTCCTTTTCAGAAAATCAATTTGCAGTATAGCCTGCAACGGCCGGCTCTTCGCACGGAGTCATTTGATGCTGCGCACACAGTAAATTCTGTATTGGCACCTTCAAATAGTATTGACTGCTGACGGCTGGAAGCCCAGGAACTGACTTTAAGAAGAACGACCACGTCCCTTCATAATAAGAAATGCTTTTATTTCTCTTCTCTTTGGTCACAAATCATCATTTTTCAGAAAGCCATTTCTTGGTTTTAAAATTTTAGTAGAAATGCCAACTGTGTGAAATGCAATTTTTGTGTTCATTAGCTGTATATATATATATATATATATATATATATATGTATGTATATGTATATGTAGGTATATATGTATGTATATGTATATGTAGGTATATATGTATGCATTTAATGTATTTACATTCTGAATACGTGGTTCATTTTCCCAAGTTATCTACACTTCTCAAAAGCAGTTTTTAGGCTAAATAATTTTGCTGCTTATTTTGAAAAGTTGGAGTAAACTGGAAAAGGTTAGATTATTTTTTAGTTTCTGTTACTTGCTTCCATTTGCAAACAAAACAAGCAAAAAGTATTTTGAGAATAAAAAACTTGAATATTTACTAAATATTCAAAGCTACTGAATTACTACATGCCATTGTTACTAAGGCAAATATTTAGGGAAATGTGTAAAAACAGGTTTTATTTTTCAATCCTTTTACTCCTCATACTAAATTTGGCTTTCCGAGTGCTTCGGCCATTGTTGATGTAGCAGTTTCATTTAAAAGACCGACTCTCCTGTTAATGGTCCTGTTTTTATGAAGGATTTTTCCTGGATCCGACTCTCTTATTTCTCCGGCGCAGTTACAGTGCACACTCGAACCCTGATTGCGTGCCAGGGCTCAGTGTCTCTGCCTAAATCAGGAGGATGAGTTGGCTTTTCATTGTGATCAGATGGCATACAGCAGA
Source organism: Solenodon paradoxus (assembly GCA_004363575.1). Taxonomy (NCBI): domain Eukaryota; kingdom Metazoa; phylum Chordata; class Mammalia; order Eulipotyphla; family Solenodontidae; genus Solenodon; species Solenodon paradoxus. The sequence goes on along the minus strand of RJWH01002089.1, from coordinate 201,295 downwards.
GCATTATGCCCTTTAGCCTTTGCATTTTTGAGGGGCACAGTTATTGTTCTTTGGGCCTTATTCACTCCTTGATTTCTGCAGGACAGTTTTTCAGATGCCGCCTGCTCCTCCCAGAGGATTGTTCTGCTAATGGACACATATATGTACGTTGTGACTGACAGCTTTCCCCTGTTTAAATTCCCCAGTTTCCTAGAAGGAATGGTGAGATCCACAGGCTAGCGATGTAAAACAAGTTGGCTGAATGCATGCAATTTTTGCATTTTAATCAGTCTGTTAACATTATAATACCACTTAGATGCATGGAATCTACATGAACAATGAACATTACACTGCAGCAACCAACTACTAATGAAAATGCTTTCGAATACAACAGTAGATTTGGAAAAATTCATAAGCAACAGGAGAGAGAAGTAGATTTTTGTTAGACTCTGTATTTGCCCATATTTTTAATGTTTAGAGAAACCTCTAACATTTCAAAAATAAATCATCACTTACAAAACGACTTTCCTCTTGGAGAAAAACATCCTTGTAAAAGACACAGCATTATCCAAATAATAGTGTAAACCAAGCCAGGCATGGCAGCAGACAGAAAAATGCATTCACCCAGTAGGATCATGGATTTGTTTGATTCAGATAATTGAAAGTGTTTCATACTATTATTGCAACTCGAAGGCTTGTTTAAGTGTCTAACTGTCAGTCACTTTGGAAGGTGAAAAGTATTCAATTGTCACTCTGTCAGTCAATAGAGACGAGAACTGTCTGCTTAATGGATTTCTTTACGTAGATGTCTGCATGGCGGCAGAAGTGAAATCGATGTGTTGTCATGTGCGAGCGCGACTGCAGGCCGCCAGGTGAGTCCAGCTGGGCGTCTGTTACGTCTGCATTCCCGGGCCGTGCGTGGAAGGCAGAGGGAGCAGTGTGCTTGCAGGTGGCAGTGAGGGCACGGGTGGACATGCACACTCGAGGGCAGCACTCTGGTGTCAGCTGTGTGCTTGAAGGCATCTTTTCTAATGCGGAAAACATACTGCAGCTTTACTTGAATTATAATGAATGGAGGATCTCATACCATAATCATTTTGTGCTCAGAACGTTAGATGGGAGGTTCTTTGCCTGTTTATATATATCCCATCTAAAACAAGTGAGACTTCTGCTTTGGGAGTTACATAAATTAGTGGTTCCTTCTTTGGAGAATTTTTGTCGTCATCTGGACTAAAGACAGAAACTTAAAATCAGGAAAAAATTGCGGAGGTTGTGGGGGGGGTCCTCAGACTAAGGAAAGATTAAATGTAAAATCCTACCTTTACATTGAAAACAATGATATTAGAATGACATGAAAGTCCGGACTTGGTATAACCCATTAAGTAATGGGGGACTGGGTGATGGAGCTGCTACCCATATAAGCACTTGGAATAATGTTTCCAAAATTTAAAGACCTCTAGTATCTACCCTGGACAAATAAACGCAGGCAGTTCTTACAATGCTATAAGAACTTAAGCAGTTGGAGACCAGACCAAGGGTGGCAGGCTGTGGCAAGGCCCAGGGCTCCTCAGTAAGACTTTGGGGGTGAAGCCAGGAGGAAGTACGACATCGTAATTGCGCCTTCTGGTCTTTAAAGGCCTTCAGAGCTGGGAAGAAGGTCCACTAAACTCTGGGAGCAGTGGGAAGATTCAGCAGTTTAACAGCAGAAACTAACCAGAAAGTGTCAGTAAGGAGGTGTTCGTCCGGAGGCCGGCCTCTAATCCACGAGGCCCATTGTGTAAGCGCTGACTAGCTGGCCGGTTCAGCTGCTCCGAGGCTTTGGAGTTGCAGGCAGGTGCTTTATCAGAAGACCGTTTTTGACATACATCCGATTACAAGCTGTGTTTCTCCATTGAACAAATGATTATCAATGATGACCGCAGTCACTGAAAAAAAAAAGGACATTTTCACATGCTCAAACTATTTCACTGACTTTAGTCGCTTTAAAAAAATAGGTTTTCAAGTTTTGTGACTGATTTTTTTTTTGTTGTTGTTAAATGAGTTAATTGAGAAAATAGCCTTAAAAAAGATTGGAGATGGTGTATGTCACCTTCCACTCTGCTGCCCCGCTGCCTCGCTGTTTCATTATTCTTTTTACATTTGTTATCTTCTAGAATTTATTGCAGGAGACAGCAAATAAATAATTATTATTCATGAGCCAACAGAAAAGACTGCTCGTGCCCAGCACAGTTACACTCAGTTTCTCACTGCGTGCATGTGGGTGCTGCTCAGGGCAGACGGGGGGCGGCTCTGTGGGGCTGGCGCGCCGACGATTCTGGGGCGTGAGGTTAGCATCCTTCTTGTATTCTCCAAGGTCAGGAGACAATTGGAACCTAGATTTGGATTCTGTAGATTTCCGATTCCGTGATCCCAGCCGCTCTGTTTCCTCGGCGCAGCACCAGTCCCTCCTCTGTAACGTGGAGGCAGTTGGCAAGGACTGTATGTCCCCAGTGTATGTGAATTATCAAGCACTTTGCAAACCAGGAGTAAATGGTCTTCTTCTGCAGATTCCATCATTAGGTTTTTACTCTGTTAGGGTTAGTTTGGCTACCTAGAGCAGAACTAGTCATTACGTTGACTTTAATAGGGTGCAGTTTTATTTCTAGCTCCTCCAGGGTCAGTCTGGTGCCATTTCACATTGTCGAAGTCTAGGCATCTGTCTGTCTGTCTGAGCATCCTCAGAGCAGAGCTTCGCCTACCAGCTGTCTGTGGCCCGAGACAGTTGCTGGGGTGTCTTTGATTGTGGCAGGTGTCGGGGAGAGCCCGCCCACCTCCTGTGAAGGAACCCAGCTGGGAGTCCTGTAGATAACCGGTCACTGACCAGAGTTTAGCCACAGAGAAGGGTGGTGAGAAGTTTCATGATTTGACTGTCGCATGTCATGCGCTTCACTTTCTGGGGCGGGTGTGACATGGGGAGGCAGCTTATCGTCCCTGCCATCCTGTTCCTGTAGTGTCACTTAGGCTTGATTATGACATGCACACAGAGCTGCACATCTGATGCCCATGTGCCCAGTCCTGATGACGCATCACCTGCACCCCCAGCGCTGTTTCCGAAGCAGAATGTTCAGTCCCGTGAAAGTGTCTGAGAGCCGTGACCAGACTCCCCCCCACGCCCGCCACTGGCTACTGCTGTGACTCTGTGCCACTGACCTTCTAGGTATTTAGTCCTCGACAGTCACTTTTGAACCTGTGCGCACCCAGCGCAAACCTCGGTGTGCTAGCAGAGGCGTGGCCACCCAGAGCGGTCCCCGCGGCTTCTGCCCGCAGCTGGGGTGCAGACTCCAGCTGCTGTGCGGTGGTCTTCTGTTAGGCGGCAATGAGAAACACACCAACCAAGTTGGCACTCAGCTCTGCGGTGGAAATAAAAGCACTGCAGACACATTGGCTGAAGACAGTCACTCCCCCGCACCTGTCCTCAAAAGTCACTGAAGCGCACTCACCTTCGCAGGAAGACAGGAGCATGGGATCGCTTCACATGGCGGTCATTTCAGTGTGCGTGTCCCGTCCCCTTGCTGTGCACTGAGAGCAGCACTGGTGGAGGGCGCAGCCCCCAAAGGGACAAGTAGAAACAGCAGCCAGACAGATGCCGGAGACCACACCAGAGGTTGAAGGGCGTGGAGCTGCGCCGCCCTGCTCCCTCAGGACAGGCGCTCTGGGCCCTCGCCATGCCTGATCCCGCAGAGCGATGCCCGCAGAGGTGAGGCACGGAGATGGGACCTTCACTTTGCACACAGAAGCGCTCCTCCTGGACCTCCTCCCTCTGGAGTAGCAAATGGTCATCTGCGGACAGTGTCGCTCCCCGTGCTGGCTGGACACCACCCACCCTGGCTGGACATCCCTACGTCAACTGGACACCCCCACATCAGCCGGACGTCCCCAGGCCAGCTGGCCAGATGCTCCCCTGCATGGACGCTACACAGCGTGTAGCTCATACCTGTCCGGGACCTGCCCGGGGGCTTCTGACCTGGGGGCGGGGAGTCGACCCCGTCCAGTCGGGGTGTGCGCTTGCGCGACATCATGCGGGTCTGTAGCGCACATCAGGGAGCAGGGTCCCAGTCTTGACACGCGTTTCCCAGCGGCACTGAGGGTGTCGAGCTTCTTTCTGCCGGGCCGTCCGGAGGAACGCCCCACTTCCTCCTGGAGCTGCGGCGTCTCCCCGGATCCCCGTTTCTCTTCCCGAGGCCCTGGCTCTCAGGCTCGCGTCTTCCGCGACCTCGTCTTCTCTGTCGGGCACACAAGACATCTGACCATTTCTGTTGCTCTGTAGGGCCTCCCCACACACTTCTCCTCTCCCTCTTCCCTGTTTGGCTCCCCCACAACCTGGCTCTTCTCACATGTCTGCTCGCGGCCTTTGCTCGTGACCTGTCTTTCCGTGGTGTCGTGGTCTGGGTCACCTGCCGTCCTTGGCAGGTACTCTTCTCCTGCTGCTCCTTCTGGAGAAACTAAAGTGCCTTTATTTTGCGTGTTACATCAAGTATCACCCCCGGTGATCTTAGCTGGCCCTCTGGTTTCCAGCGGTATGATTAGCTTTAGTGACTAAATGAAAATCAGCCAGTTAAAGAGTTTCCAGGTAAGTACTTGTGGTGACAGAACTTAGAATAACAGCAGCTGCACAGCTGTTACTTTCCCTGCACATTTCCAGCTTCACAGTGTCCCGTCTTTGACTGAGCATATTCTTACAGCTTCTGCATAAAGTAGGGATTATTATCTCCACATCAGAAAAACAGAGTACAACTCGGCACACGGTGTGTACGTGGTCCGAGTCAGGGCTCAGCTCTCTGAACGCGAAGCGGCCCTGCACCCAGCTGAAGTGGCCTTGATGAGGCGTGGTGATATCTCTGGTCTGTGCCGGAGGCCGCTCCCTTGGGGTAGAGACTTGTTTGTCATTGAGCACAACTGAGTACCATGTGGAGAACTTGGGGACCACCATCGTGTAGGACTTCCAGACGTGTCGTTTTCATCGCAAGGAGTTTGTTATTGACAGAATCAGACTATGTTTTACGCACTTTAAACTGTGGAAGACGGTTTTCACACGGAATGCACTATTTTCAGCATTTCATGTAATTTTAAGAAATCCGCCAAAGCACAAACATCAAAATGTTTGCCTTATTCCTTCTTGCCATCTTCTCTGTTCCTGTGTGTGTGGAGCTGGCCGACTCATCTGTATGATAAAATGAGTGATTGCCTCTTCAAGGAGTTCTTACCTTTGTGGTCTCCTCTAATCAGAGTTGCTTCTCAGTGGCCTGGGAAGCTTGTGTTCATCAGCCCAACACTTGAGTTCGTCGCACATCCACGCTCGTCAGTCCCAGTTCCAGAGCCACTTCCCGGCTCAGCCAGGCAGCTCTTGCTGCCCCCAAGTGCCATCTTCTTGTGTTTTACCCGACCAGCCTTTCTTTAGCCCTGTTCACACACCTTGCACATATTTAGGTGGGTCTTAGTTAGAAATAGAAAAGGTGGTCTGTAAACACTGGGCCGGAAGACTCTGTTGTGGTTTTTTTCACGTTGGTTTCCCCTGCGTGAGGGGCCTTTCCCTTCCAGCACGCACGCGGCTTCCTTCAGGTTTGCGGAAGAGTCAGACCTTTGCGAGGCCACCCTCACAGGGCGTGGATGGCTCAGTGATGGCTGCCACCTCCGGAGCCTTTCCGTTTAGTGTGTTCTGTCTCTGCCTGGCTGCCGGTGAGTCTGGGGTGCGCTGCCACTTCCCTGGAGGCAGGGCGTGTCGTGCACTGAGCCCGGTGCTCAGCTGCTCCAGGCGCTGCCGTCTGGCGTGGTGGCCGCACTGGCTCCGTGCGTTGGGTCTCAGGGTCTGCTGCTGGGAGAGTCCAGGCAAACAGCCTTCGTCACTGAGCTGGAGGAGGGAGGAACAGCTGCCTCAGTTTCCAGGGTCTCCTGCTCTGCTTAGGTGTCAGCTCGCCCTCTTGGCGAATGGCAGTCCTCTCTTGGATGTGCTGACTCTGATCTGGGAGCCTTTATCCTCTTACGGTGCCTTACTGGGACAGAGTAGAACTTCCAAAGCACTGCTTATAGGGAAGAGAAGGAATCAGATAAAAGTGCTGCAGAAAGAGCAGACAATCCAGACTCTCATCTTTCATTTCTGAGGTGCACACGCTGGGCACTAAGACCCTGGAAACACAGAGTCCGTGTTCTTCCCCCAGTCCTCTCCGAGGAACTCGAGTCTGCAGGAGCGTTCCCTGTGGGGTCAGCGTGCAGTCTCGTGCGGGTCACAGTGGCCTGAGCCAAGTGTGGTCACGACGCTCATGCCAGCAAGGGGCCCAGCTCCCCGCCAGGTGCTGGGGCTGTGTTTGAGGCCGTTCCTGGTAGTTGGACTGGATGACTGCTGAGATTTCTCCAACACAGAGACTGGAATTCTGGGGTTTTGTAGCCTTCAGTTAAAATCATGATGCTACTGGGCCTGTGGTTAAATTTTTGTTTCATCAGTTAAAAAATTACCAGATTATTTTCTGAAAATTTTGGTTAATGTCATTCAGTGTAGCTGATGAGGAGCACAAAGTTGAGTGTGTATGCTGACATTCTGTCAACCTGACTGGCTAGTGTTGCGGGGTGGACGGATACTCTTCAACCACTGTCTCTGGGTGCGTCTGGGACGGCGTCTCTGGAGCGACTCGATGTGCCTCAGTGTGTGCAGTGAAGAGGATCTGCTCTCACTGGCATAGACGGGTCTCACCGTCCAGTCCGTGGGGCAGAGAGGTGAAGAAAGGGAGCTCTGCTTTCTTCTCGAGCTGGGGCTTCCATCTTTTCCTTTCCACAGGCGTCTGAGCTCCTGCTTCTCAGGCCTGCGTGCTCTAGGGCTTAGACCAGCGGCCACCTGGCTCTCCAGCTTGCAGATGGCAGACTGTGGGGATTCTTGGCTCTAAAAGTGAGTGACTCAAGTTCCGTAGGGCATCTCCTTGAATGTACATGTCCGCGTGTGTCCACGGTTCCATTTCTCTGGGGACCCCGTTAATGCAGGATCCGAAGGACTCTGTCCAGTCGCGCTCAAGCTCTCGAGGTAGGTTTGGGGGTGTCTGTGTGAACGCTAAGATTGGAATCAACACAGCTTGCAAGTCCAAAAATTCAAGACTTTTAAGCATTGAATGAATGCATGCTTTTTCTAAATGAATGTTTAGGCTTCTAGTGGAAAGCGTGCAGAAAACGGTGATTGAGTCCCTCATGACCTGCGTTGAGTTAGGACAAGGAAGTGCTGTCGTGAAACAGAGGAGGAGGGGCTTGGGGCTTTCCTGCTGGCCCTGGCGCAGCGATGGCAGGTGCTGCTGTCAGCTCCTGAGTACTTTACTGAATCTCTTTCTCGGGCCATGGCACGTACTGAAGATTGAAGCAGAAATTTCTTGTCAAGTGTATACTTGTTCAAAAAATATTTTTGACTTTAAAAAGATGAGCCTACAATTAACTAAAAAAAAGAAAAAGAAAATTGCAGATTTCGAGTCTTGCTTAATATCCATTATGGTCTTCGAATCATGGCTTTATTTGATTATTGTGTGAGGAGAGAAACAACAGATTATTATGTTTTCTTACCTTCTTTTGGCTGTTTCGTTTGCATTACAAGAGGGAAATGCAGATCAAAACAACAATGGTATGTTACCTCACACCGTGACAGTGCCTGTTACCCAAAAGACTAGAAACAACACATGGTGGTGACGATGCTGAGAAAAAGGAAATCTTACACACTGTGGGTGGGAGTGCAAATTGGTACAACTGTTATGGAAAACAGTATGGAGATTCCTCAAAAAATTGAGAGTGAAATCCCACATGATCCTGTCATTCCATTTCTGGGCTTTGCCCTGAAAAACACAAAAATACGAATTCTCAGAAATAGATGCACCCCTGTTCATCGCCACATTATTTACATATTTACAATAGGCAAGTACTGGGAACTACCTTAATGCCCATTGACAGTGACTGAAAATGATGTGAGATCTCTCTCTTCCTCTCTCTCTCTCTCCACACACATACATGCATGCACATAAATACATGCATACACACATGCTTATATGTATACATACATACATACATACATACATACACAATGGAATGCTGAACAGCCATAAATAAGACAAAGTGGAAACCTGATATTTTTAACAACATGGATGGATCTTGAGGAGCTATGCTAAGTGAAATAAAACAGCAGGAGAAAGACAGACGTCGTATGATTTTACTCGGGTGTGGTATACTGAGAAACCCAGCAGACAGAGGAACCACTCTGACAAGGGTAGACGTCTCGTCTATGACCAAATTCGTGGTTGCCAGCGCGCGGGAAGGGGAGAAGGGCGGGCACATTGGTGAAAGGGAGCCGTGGAGTCGCGGGCGTAGAGCTGACGGGTAGTCGTGAACTCACCAGAGCCCGTGCAGGGGTTGATTTATGACATTGCACTTAAACTTGTGAAATGTTACGTCGTGCAGCTTTTCTTCAGTGGCGCACAAGAGAACCTGCAGGAGAAAGGGCAGAGTTAGCACTTACTGGGGGTCCTGGCTATGTGCCAGGTGCTCTCACGTTATCTCGGGTGCAAGGCCCTGTTCTGTGTTGGTATCCTGCGAGGATAATGGGGGGCCGTGGGTGAGTTTTCTTTTTCTGTTGAGACGTCGCTGCAAACCTGTGGCTGGAACACAGCTGTCCCGTCTTCACAGTTCTGGAGGCCAGAACGTCAGAACTTGGCCTTCAGCTATGATGGGCATGGCGGTGGAGCCCAGGCTTGATCACCTCCTTGTCTCTGCAGCCAGTGGCCCATGCTCCATTTTCATGGCCAGCAGGGTGGCATCTCAACCCTCTCACGCCAGCCCCACCTTCACCCTGCTTGCTCACAAGGACTCCGGCGCTGATTGGCCCTTGTGGGCAGTCCATGGCAATAGCGGAAGCGTCATTTAGTCCTGTCCACAGAGCCCTTTTCCCTGGGAGGTGGTGTCCTCCCAGGTTCTGGGAGTGGGGCCTGGGCCTCTGGGGCCACCACTCCAGCCCCCACAGGGAGCACGCTGTTTGCCCGTAGATCACTCATGCGCTTCCTTGAGACCACAGAGCCTCGACAGGCGTTTATGAGAGGGTCGCTTTAGTATAAAAACTCTGAAGATTAAAGAAGACCCGTTTCACTGTAATTTAAATATTCTTGCATTTCATATTCACCTTTGTATCTGTGATTCATCGTTATTTACCTTAAGTTATAATAGCCCACACAGGTAAATTGTTAGTTAGAACACATGGTTCCAAATATTTACATATGTCGTGAACACCCTCTGACCTACCATTTAAGGAAGCTATTAATGTATTCTAGAAAATATGTACCTGTAATTTTAAAGGTGTAAGCAATCCTCACAGACACTCAAACCTCTAACACATCGATTTGATGAAGATCTAAATCTGATGCCTTTTTTGTATTTCTTGGACATCTCAGACTTTTGATTTTAGACCTTTTACAGTTGTCATCAGATGTTCTTCTTCACTTCTTGACACAGTCTTATCAGGTCTCTGTGCACTGCAGAGCCGGTGGTGTTTCAGGGCAGGATCAGACTAGTTCACGGAGCAAGTGAGAAGTGCTGGTTCTATTTCATGAGCAGTTGCTGACTGTGGGGCACTTGGGGCTGGATGTGTTCACGTGGTGACGGCTCCCTGTGTCTCCCCCAGAGCGGGTTGGCCTGCACCACTGCTGAGGTGATTCCCCGTGCGTCACCAGTCAACCGTGTGCTGCCCGTCAGCGGCCGGTCTCAGTAGCATTGTCCACTTTGTCCTTAGAATACTCCTCTCCCAGCTTCCCTCGTGCCAGTCTCTTGGTTTTTTTCGTTTTCATTTTGTCTGTTCTCTCACATTCTGCTCCACTCAGGGCGTTGTCGCTTGTGCCACGGCTCTGCCTGACTTGTCGCTGCTGGCTTCCTCAGCACAGGACTCCGGCACTGGTCCTTCATCTGTACGGGCGGGGATCAGGGAACTTTCTGGGCAGGGCCAGCTTGGAAATGACGTCGACTCGAAGTGCTCCTGGCCTCTCCCATCTCCTCCGACTAGCGCTGCCACGCTGCCAGCCGCGTGCCCGGGGATGAGTGACTGCGTCCTCTCAACCTCATTTCAGAATCAAGTGGCTGACTCTTTTGGCCGGGGTGTGAGTTTGCCAGCCTCAGACCCCGTTCTTTCTCTTTGTGTGATAGCCTGTAATTTTGTGGCCTTAAATCCATCTTGGTGCCTGTGACCCCATTTCTCTCTCTATCCCTGATGCTTCTTTGAACCCCTGCTATGTGCATTCAGTTGGAAATGCTTACTTGTGTGTTCGAAAGGCTTCTCACACTTAACACAGTTGAAATAGTCTGCTTTGCTTCCCCGCCCTTTCTCTCCTACTTCCCAGCACTGTCTGCACCCACCGCGCCTTACCCACCCGGATCGGACCTGCCACACCTGGTTCTGGGGAAGGGAGTCTGGTGTGCGTTCTTTTTTCCGCCTCTTTGTTGACAGTGTCCCTCTTTCCTCACTTAACCTCAGTTCCTTATCGAAAAGATTTGACTTGATTTGTGTATTTCATTCCTTCTTGTCAATTCCCTTCCATTTCTCCTTAAGGCCTCTAAGAGCAGCCAGATATCATGTATCTTTTTGTATCCAAAGACTTGCAAGCATTACCCTCTCAGCCTGGGTTATCAGTGAATGAAAGTGAGTTCCAGACACTGGCAAGACACAGTGAAACCTCTCTTCTGTGGGAGACAAGGTCAGACGCAGCAGAGAAAGGCAGAGTGTTTGAGGGACCGGACCCATGAAGAAGGGAGATAGTTCTTTTTGTCTTCTTTGTTCTCTGTTCTTTATTTTCTTACTTTTTTTGGGAATAATCTACTCAATTTTTAGCTCTTCCCCCATAGATTTGAAGTTACATTCATTTTCACTTTTGTGGGACTGGTTCCATACTGACTACATTGTGCTTCCTAGATGTGTAATCCGAAGTGCTGTAGATATCCTCATCTTACTGTGCCCCACAGTACTGCTTTGCAGAATATGTGGTTTCTTTATAATAGTGGAAGATTTTTTGATAACCCTGCCACCTGCAAGTCTGCTTACTCCAACAGCATGTGCTCACTGGGATTCTGTCCCGTATAATTTATTATCTATTTTTTTTAGATAACTTAAGCATAACTTTTAAATGCACTGGGAAAACCAAAAGTGCCTGGTCTTGCTTCATTGAGGTGGCTGCTGTGTTGAGTGGTCTTGCTCTGAGGTGCGCCTGCACTTTCACTCTCTGTCGAGACCATGCAAGCACCTCGAACTCTTTAATCCCCTTTCTTTCCTCCCTGATAATTAAACCATTGTGTCAAGTATTTTAATTCGGTACACTTTTAAAATCTATAGACATTTCATATTTTAAATCTCATTTCTTTACTTTTTTAATCAGAATTTTAATTTTTGTATTGAAATATCCTTTTAGACATACTTTAGACAGTTTATATTACTCATCTGTATTCTTAAGAATGTGTAGTAACTAGAATACATTTGTATAACTTCTTCACATTCAACATATACTACTTCTGAATTACTTTTCAGCTTCAAGTTTCCAAGCCTGTGTTTTCTTGTACTATTTTGTCCCTTTTGCTGTCATTTGTGTGAGTGGTATGTGTTACTTTCAAGAATGAGTCACTCTTGCCTCCCGGGTGTTTTCCAGCCAAGGATATACAGGAGGCCTGGGGCATGATTTGAAGGGATGTCATTTCATCCGAGACTGCCAGTCTGTCCCGCTCCTTCCGCAGTTGAGCCGGGGGACTGAACTCCCTGGGTTTGGGTACAGAGGCTGAGCTCGGTCACAAGGCTCCTCCCTCTGTGTCGTCACACCTCTCCATCTGTGAGATTTAGGGAACTGTTGTTTTGACAGTTGTTCTTCATTCAGCTTAGCCCTCTATTTTCCATTCTTCTCTGTCTCTCGGCTCTTTGTTTCCTTTTTCCTGAAAAATACTCTTTTAGTATTTGTGGGTGCCTGCTTGGTGATGCGTTAACTCATGTTTTTTTCACTTAATAAAGTTTTCTTCTTTTTTTGTCTCCTCCACCCTAATTTTGAATGGTAAGTGCTGGATATAGTCATCTGTATATAGCACTGAGTATTTGTGACAAAGAGTACTTACCTGTTCAGATCAAGTGTACAAACCTTTGTTCTCAAACTTTGTAAATGCGGTGTTTTTAAAGTCTCTTTCTGTTAGTGCCAATATTGCAGTCTGTTTCTGTTGCCTGTTGTTTCTGTTGGTTTGTTTTTAATTGTTTATAATTTCCTCTTGTGCTGTGATTATATTTATAACATGCTAGGATTTTCTTAGCAGAAGTATCAGTAATTACTCGAGGTCATCCTCCACGAGGACTTCTCTTACTCTGTCGCATGGCTGGGCCACCGCAGTCCAGGGTGAGACAAGTAGAGGCCTCTGGCAGTGCTCTGTGGAGTTTAGCATCGCACAATTGGGTTCCCCAGGAGTCTTCCCCTTCCTGAGCTCCATCCCCAGTACTAGCAGTGACATGCCTGGGACTCCTGTCTGACTTCTGAGGCCCTGGCAGCTGTGTTGGCAAGTTCTCCCTGAAAAAGCCGTCCCAAACGCCATTGCTGTCTTCACCATCTCACGGTGAGGATCCTCTTTTTGTCTTCTGATCCTGGGTACATAGTTGTTCAGTCTTTTTTTTTTAATTTTTACAAATTTTTTTTGGTGTTTTTAGTCACACACTTTGGTGTTTTGCCCATTGTTTTCGGCTGTCTTCACTGTGAGAGTTGATTCAAATGACATAGTTTGAAATTAGTAGCTCTCATGCGATTAAATTTATATGCATTTCAGTACTTCCAAAATTTAATTATGAAAGACATGTTTTCAAATATTAAGCAAATTAGGAAGTTACTTGCTTTTACTCGGTGAATAGTCAGATGACTAAAAAATAAGGTTCATAGAAATAGTACATACAGAATCATGTCAGACAAGATGATTATAGGATTGTTTTTCTAAAAATGTGCTATGGGGTTCAGGAGGTACAGACTTGCAGTTATAAAATAAATAAACCCTTGGGATGCAATGTACAACTTGGCAATGTAGTCAATAATATTACAGAGCAGACTTGAATGTTTCCAAGACCTTAAATTCCAGAAGTTCACTTTGTGCGGGGATCTGTGTTAGTTAGACTTAGGGCTAGTATTTTGCAATGTATACAAATCTAAGAATATTATGTTTTATACCTGAAAACAATAATGTATATGCCAGCTAAACCTCAATAAATGATGTTTTTTTTTTTTTTTTTTTTTTTTTTTTAGTGTTCCACACTAGGTAAAAAAGAAATGTTATTGGGATATTATTTGTAAGCTACATGATAAAATGTGTCCACTGAGAGATAGTGAAGAGAACATTTTTGAAGCCTGTTTAGGCAAAGTTAAGAAGACTGATGGCTAGAATAGGAAATGAGGAAATGATTCACGTGGGCACCAGCCAGTGGAATTCTTACTTGAAAAAAGTCTTTTAAACTCCCTTACTGTTTGCTGAACTTTGCTTTAGAACTAAGGGCCCAGGAGCAGTCAGTTCTATTCCTGATTTTGTTAGTTACCATGTAGATGTGATTGGGTCATAAAATCATAATAATGTAGGATTACTCTCTTGTCTGAGTTGAGGCCCAGTTTTTAACTTGCTCAATATTCATATTAGGAGGTCGTACTGTATCTAACACTAGACTTGTCCAGCGCAGTTGTCTTCTTTTTATCTGTTTACTCATCACCGCTGTCACTGTCTTTGAACAGAAAGAGTTGTGTTCTCATTCTAGTCATAGCCCTGTCGCAAGAGCCGTTCCTGGACGTGGTGACCGCACACTCTGGGCTGCTGCTCCTTGTATGTGGGGGGCACGAACCGGGCGGCTGGTCAGACACCTGCAGGGGCTTCTTCAGTGGTTGCCCAGGCTCGTCTTCAGTATCCTGAAGTGTCCACTTAGTTTCTGCTGGACTGGAATCCGCTGTCTCCTAAGCGGGCTACTCTGTTTTTGATGGTTTCTTACAGAGTTTTTCCTTGTAGAAATTTGACCTGTGGATCCCCCAGCCAGACACTTCTGGTGCGCTCGTTTGGAGTTACGCGGAGCAAACCTGGCTCCCCATCTGTGCAATAACCTTGAGTATTTGGAGCTGGTATCTGTCATTCACTCTAGCTGGGTGTTGCCTCCTTTCTAGAGGGAACATTTCTAATTCTCTCCGAGGCTCTTCACCTGATACTGTGTTTTGGTTTTTGGTCACTGTGCGTTAACACTCCTGGGATGTGTTTGTGGCTTTTGCCGTAGTTCTGATTGCCTGGATCAGCCCCGTGTTTCATGCAGGCTGATTTTCCTGGGTGCCGTTTTCCTTTTTTCTTAATATTGCTTGTTTGGAATAATAACAAACTTTAACTCTTAATGCTTCTCGAGCAAATCTTACATACACATTTTTGCAATTTACATTTCTATTTATGATACACACGTCAGAAAGTCAGAGGATGAAAGTAAAGGGAATTTCTTAAGTCACCAAGGAATTCTCCTCAAATGGATAAACCCACACATTCTCAGTTACAGAGCGTGGAAAGTGCTTTTTACATGCGGAGTGTTTTCTGTGACAATCAGATATAATCCCATCTTTTGTGGGGGTGGGGGAAAGTGTGGTAAGAAGTGAGTGTTGAAACGAACTTATGTGAAAGAAGGCGTAGCATCCAATTTACAATTAAATTTGGGTAGATTCATAATTTTGAAGGAGTCTTTAGGCCCAAATCTATATTTCTTAGTGTTTAATCCATCTTTCAATAATATAATAGTTAAATATATAGAAGCTGAAATATTTGTGCTCATTTATTGTCAGTACTGGAGATTTAAAATCTAATCCTTCAATGGTTTTTGATGCTTTTTACACATAATTGAAAGATCTTACAGGGTCGTCTCGAGTATGTGTCTATAGCATAGCTCTGTGTTTGCCACTGGAAATAACTATGCGAAGACACACAGTTCCTGTCTGTACAGAGCTCTGCAAATGAGGCCGGACCGCCGACTCCAGCGTAGAGTCAGGGGCTGAAGTAGAGACATAGATGCAGGGACCTGACTGCAGAGACAGATGGCCCGCTCTACCTGGCGGGGAGGTGCCTGAAGAAGGCAGAGGAGCGCCAGAGGCTAGCACCTCTGGCTCCTTATTTTCAGACATCATCCATCCATCCATCCATCCATCCATCCATCCATTTATTTTAGGTGCATTGTAAATACATGTTACTCCATTGGATATTTAAACTCATGCTTTCCCTGTGTTTGGGGTGCTGTATCACAGACCTTACCGGTGAGTTGTGCTAGCTGTTCATTCTGAGGAACATGTGTAGTGTATGGCATTACTGGATTGACTAATATTCTCTGAAGAATCCCATCTTAAAAAGAACCTCTCCATGGCTTGTTCAACAGAAATTGGCATTTTCCATGTTGAGAATTGTGCTACCTTATGTAGGAAATACTTTGAAATTTCCCATTTTCAGAACTGTGTTTTTGAGTAATCAGCAAATGGCATTCTTAATGCTTCCATGCTGTGTAAGTAACTACACCCACAAACATTCAAAAGGAGGTAGTTTCAATCCGTTTCAAGGGTACAAAGATTCGTTCCTTGAATAAGAACGACGTAGGATGGTCTCAGTTGGTGAAAACATCGCTTGTTATAGTTAGTGCACGCCCACCAGCAGCGGAAAGGTGCCCGATAGTGTGGTCTCCACGTGTCCTCACTGTGGCGGGGGCCACGACCCAGCGCGCGGGGGTGCAGCAGCAGGGGAGCCTCATGCTGGGACTGCGGGGCAGACTGGGGGGCGTGCTCGCCTGATCCAGAGGCTGCAGTGCGGTGAGGGGCTGCTGCGAGGTGCCGGCTTGGCCGGCGGGCAGGAGGCAGCGAGTGATGTCTGGGATTCATGGACACGCACAGTGTCCTCCGTGGTTGCTCACCGAGTCACTTGCGTCTGCACCGTTCTTTCCCTGGCGGGGGCGCCATCGGCGTTCTGCATGCAGGGCGGTCACACCACCCTGGACTGGCCTGCTTTGCGGCTTCTGACTGCGTGTGATTTGTAGGATGACTTTGGGAGTCTCAGCAAAAGCAGCTGATAGCTGGACAAGATCAAAGCCCCCCCGCCCCCATTTTCCCCTGGGGTCAAAACCTACTGCAACTGAGAATTGGGTTCTAAGGGCTCCATCTTGGACTCTAGCCAACGAGGTTTTCTTATTTGACGCGATGTAAGAACTTTCAGTGTCGTGAGCCCCCATTCTTCAGTGACTGGACTGTTTTCCTGTCTGAAGTCCTGTGGTTTATTTGCGTGGGGGGCTTGCAGCTCGAAACAGACGCAGCATCGCGGCGTCTGGGTGACCTGCGCGTCTGCGCCCGGCGAGCGCGCTGCTGCCGGTGGGCGCTGCTCTCCGTTCGGCTTGTTGATTGGTTCCTTTTGTTAGTGTGTCCTTGCTGAACTACCACTGCATTAGCTTTCTGAAGACGTAATTGTAACCAGGTGTGTAAGGTCAGGGCAGAAACAGTTTTATGGAGCTTTTGTTCTAATAGCATCTAACAAATCACTGGAAATGTGAGTCATCAGCAAAAGGTACTTTATAAAGCGAAAGGTGGAAAAATGTGCAGGATTGCAGATTTTGCAGGGTAAATATTTTTTTGCTGCCCAAGACTTAAGTTTAGGATTTAGCTTATTCTTTTATAATTAGAAATATTTTGTATGGTTTATGGTATTTTTATTTTTTTTCCCCTCCGAGAAATAGGATTATTCTGGAACAAATAACTTAGATGTGAAAACACTGAAAACTAACATTAGCTATCATGTGCTGTGGGTGGTTTGTGTTTGGTTTCTTTGACTAGGCAAGAGTATCAGAAAGGATTGAGTTTTCTGTTTTCTTCCTCCAAAAATACCAATATCTGAATTTTGAGATAACTCTGCAGTCTTTCTTTTCTGTCTCTCTTGTACCATTCTTATTTTAAGAAACTGTTAGCTTTGTCTCACTTGTGTGAATGAATGGGTTGCATCTGTAGAACATACAAGTGTTCTGCTTGAATACAGCTTTTATGATTTATGGCCAACATGTAGCCCTGATTTTCTGTCGAGAACGATCCTTATTGTCTTTGTATACGAACTCGGTGCAGAAGCACTTGTCTGTTTTGAGCTAAACCAGACCTCTTGTAAAAAGAATCAAATTATTTCATCATGTTGAAAATGAAAAGCTATAATTACTTGTAATTAGGCTTCAGAATTTTTGAAAATTGAGGAATTCTTTTACAGAGGTTTAAGATCACTCCAAATCAGTGCCTTTGGAAAATAGGAAATAATTTTCTGTTCAATTTGAAATTGATTTAATTTATGCCTTTGACAGCTATTTTGCTTTGATATTTTTGTAGCAGAATTGTAGAATTGTGGTGATTAGTGCTGTAATGTTTTCTGTGATGTCATACACCAGTTTGTTTAAAACTGGGTCTCCTGCTTTTAGCAAGTTTCTGTAAAGTCTCTATTATAAAAGATGCTAAATAATTGTTTTCGGACCCCACAGATACTTAGTACGCAAGGAGTTTTATAAATGGTTTCAGAGGTTTCTAAATTTGCCAAAAGGAAAAGTGAAGGCTTTTTTTTTTTTTTGTCTTTTTGGGTTATTGTTGGAGTAGTGTATTCTTTTTCTCAAAGATATTGGAACTCTTTGTGTACACTTTTGCAATTTTTATTTTACGAAGAATGTTAAGATAAAACATTCTTTTTCTGTATGTTTAATTTCTTAAGTGAAATTTTAAAAGTTAAACAGCTTTTTATTAAAGACGTATTCATTCTTAGGACATATTTATATATGTATATATACACACACACACACACTTATAAAGAAGAATATTTTCATTCTATTAAAATGCTCTGGATAAATTTTATTTATTTTGTATCGCGTTTCTGGAATCCTGAAGCAAATTCGGTCACTTTAAATTTTTAGACAAATTTCAGCAGGTAATGAATTTCATATCTGAAGACACTTGGGACTTTCTTGAGAAAAAAGTTTCTGCATAATGTAAACTGAATATTTTATTGTAAATGGAACTATTTGCATAATGATTCGAAGAACCACAAATAATTTGAATGGGCCATTTAATTACAATTCATCTAAGTTAAGGAGTAGGTAAGGTTATAAGAAGCTTCTGAAAATGATAAAGATTGCAATCTCTTTGTTTAACGAGTTATCTTAAAGTGAGTTCTAACATTGATATCTAATAATTTATTTTTTAAAACATCCTGAGACATCTCTTACCAGTACATCAGAACTCTGCAGACCGTACCCCTTCTTGGGTAGACTTTGTGGCATTTTTAAGAAACATACTTGAGTATAAATCTGGATTTCCTTGGGCAGTTCACATAATTGCACTGTTGAAAAAAGCTGATCATTTAAAGCATATTCATTGTTTTTTGGTTTCACTGTCATAACTATAGAATTTTTTGTTAGCTCTTTTCCTTTACATGAGGCATTTGTAATTGAAAAGTCATACTAATGGTAGCAGAAAGTTTGTTGTTGCTCTTTTAATCATCTGTTGTCTTTTTCATGGCATATGGGATATATTCTCATATCATGGCTTCATTCGGAGGATTCAGAGTCGGTCCGTCTTAAGTGGGTATTGACAAGCTCACAGGAAGAGAGGTCATCAACTCTCCCTTCGAGATACGTGAGAGGCCAGCGCCTCCTTGCCTCTGTGGTGTTTCAGCTTGTCTTTCCCGGCTGCTGACTTGGTTTCTGCAGGTCTTCTGCGTCTGCTCCTGGTCCTCTGGGACCTCAGGGCGGTGCTGCAGCCATTTCTAGCCTTTGAAAACCTGCATGGGGTCATGTGACTCCTTTGCTTATTAGCACGTTGTAAGTTTCCCCTTTTTCACTCTGGCTGAAAGCTGAGGTCCTCCTAGTACTCGCTGGAGCCCTTCACCTCTTGAATCTTCTCTCCTCACTCCCCACCGCCCTCCAAGGAGGGAGGGATATTCAGAGCCTCTGTCACCTTAGTTCTTTGCTTTCACCATTGACACTCCCTGGAATGTTCCAGCATTCTAAAGGTTCAGCTGAATCCCGTACCTCCTTTCAGGCTGAATCCAAATGCCACCTCGGCAACACCTGCCCGCCCTGTTTAGTACTGCAGCCCGCCTTCACCTAGTGCGCCCGGCTCCATTCGCTCCTGTTCTGCTCTCTCCTGAGCTCTGCTCATGTGTAACGTGCTCTGATTTACTGACCTGCATGAGTCTGTCTCCTTAGCTAGCTCGTCTAAGGGCAGGGGTCTTTGGGTTTTATTTGTTCTCTGGTTTCCAAAAGCATCTGAAAGTATCTGCTGCATTATAGGCACTTAATAGTTAAAAGTGGATTTTCAATCTTTCCATCAAGTGAGTCATGTGTGGAGAGGGATGCAATACAAAGGCACCGGTCAGCCTTCTCCTCCCTCTGTGGCTGCTCGTTGCTCCTTTGAATTTTGCCCTTTTCTAGAGTATGGCTTGCCTCCTCTGTGACTTTCACATTGCCTAAACCTCCTTGCTGGCAGTGCAGCTGCAGAACTCTCTTCCTGAATATTCTTTGGTCTCCTCGAAATCTATGTATAAACTGAAACCAGTATCATGTTCTCTCAAATCTTTTGTCTTCAGGTTTCCCACTCTACACTGACTGTGGCCTACTTACTCAAAGTGGAAAATGTTGGGGGCTCCTGTGACTCAGTTCCCCTGCCACCTCCACTATGGGTGACTTCTCATCCATCTTATCTATCAACTTTTCATCACACCTGACCATTCCTTTCGCCACTGGCCAAGTCCAGGTGTTTCTTGTCCTTTCCTGCCCTCCCCACTGCCCCCTCTCCCTTTGCCAATCCCATTGCCTCTTTGTCTCCTCCGTTCTCGCGCTGAGTCCACCACTACATTGTTGCACCTGATTCTTCTCCTTTTTCGTTAAACATCTGTGATGGCTCATCATTATTTATAAAGCTACACAAAGTTAATATGGAATGAAGTCTGTTGGACAATCTGGCACCAATCCTTTTCTGAAAAGAATATACACCATTGTTTCTAAAACATGTTGTTCTAGGCGTTTGGTAAAAGAAAAGTCACAGAAAATATGCTTGGAAATGTTGGGATAAACAAGGGTAAAGGTTTATATCTGAGACTTTTCAAAATGTTCTCATTTGCAATATCAGTTGTTAATAAGTGATAATTGATGTATATTACACCTTGTGGATGGTATATAAATGTGTAAAGCTCTTTTTGAACGAATATTTACTTATTACGTGTCAGTACTGTTGTAGATGGTGAAGGTACAATTGTGAGTAAAACAGACAAAAGCATTGATTCTTCTGGAAGTTCCAACCTCAAGGACACACAGATAAGAAAGAGACCAAACACTGAAGCGGCGGGTGTGTATAGTGGTGCTGTGTGCAGGAGGAAGGCAGGCATGCGGGAGGAGGTGGAGGTGTGGGGTGAGGGAGCCGGCGTGCTATGCCTGGAGCAGAGAGGTGCTCGAGGAAGGTTTGTCGACAGGGTGGCAGGGAGTCAGGAGAGTCATTCTTTTAACAGCTTTGGAGACCAGGTTAAATGGTGAGTCATATGTTTTGGTACCTTATGAAAAATGGTGGCATTATATAAGGCATTAAACAGAAAGATAATTCAAGCTACTATTAAAGTAATATCTATGTTTCTTTGTAAATTAGCGCTAATGGTCAGTATAACTCAAAACTATTTCAGGTTTGGAATTTAACTTGTACTCATTTATTACAAAGTCAATACTCAGCTTAAAAATTAAAAAGATTAGTAATTATAAGGTTTTCAAAGGAAAGTGCTAATGCTGTGACCCACCTCGCATCAATACGGTTTCAAAAATGACATGAAAATGATTTTTCTGCTTTATGGTACATAGATAGCTTATTCTTACTACTGTTAATTAATACTTTTATAGTAATTAGCGAATACTTTAAATATTCATTCTTCTTCTGAATTTAAAAGATCAGGCTTTTAAATAAATTTAACAGGATAATAGAACTGACCTGCACTTTCATAAATTCTATAATACATTTTTAAAATCATCAAAAATAATCTTTGAAAAAAAAACCCATTTACTTCTCTGTGGACCATGAAATTCCATGTGAGTTCTTTGCCTTTTTACTCTTCCCAGTAAGGTCTGGCCACAGTTATATTTTTGCGGGTTGTTTTTTTCCCTAAAGCAATGACTCTTCTTGAAGGTGTGTCTTTCTGAAGTTTCAGTCTCAGTTATACGTTGTAACGTGAGGAGGGTGCTGGCTAGTCAGAGAACACACAGCACATCATTGGCAAATACAGGGGCATCATTAGGTATAATGTGCAGAGTTTGGTGTGACTGACTGTGTACAGGTGACTAACCTGTAAATGGGAACATTTCAGTTCTGAGCTGAATTTCTTAAATCTAAGCAAAAAACTTGATAATGAAGCAGATCAAAATGTGTTGTGTTGAAAATAAGGAAAATCTGGGGGTGTTGTTCAGTTAATAGTCAAAATCGTTGACTTGGCAGATTTTTAGACTGTCCAGTGAAGGGAAAGAAATGTTTTCTCTATTGGGAAAAATACCTTCTCTGTTGTTTTCGAGAAGTATGAAAGCATCTGTTTCTCTTATAAAAATGTTTGTGATTCTGGCACGCACTGGTGAAGTAGTGGTTAGGTTGGCCACTTCTGAAGGAGTGCAGTCCATGTACCTCCCAAGGACACAGGTTTGTGTCCTGGGTTCTGGGGGAACAACCACTGTGAACAACTAAATAAAAATAAGATAAAATGCTTCTTCCTCCTCAGTAGGAAATGTGATTTCATCAGAATCTGCCTCCAATCTCAGCCACCAGATTCACCTGGATTCCAGAGTCCCATACCTGGCATACTTGCCAATGTAGATTAATAAGCAGGGTAGTGTTTTTAATGACTTGTTGACATGTAAACGATACAATAGACTTGCCTGCTTAAAGTGCTATTCACTGGTTTTAGGTGTATTTACAAATTATTAAATCATCATTGTAATATAATTTCAGAACATTTTCATCATTACCCAAAAAAGCCTGGCAACAAAGATGATTGATATTGACAACATAATATGGAGATAAGAATTTACTTCAAAAATTAGTTTTGGAACGTAAGTGTTTATTGTATGTTTATGATAACCAGTTTTTTTTTAGATCCAGATCTTAAAGTGAAATTATTTGTAAGTACTCAATTCTTGTCTTATTTCTTCATATCTCTTTGGAATACAGAAGAGCAGAAATTTAGAATTACTATTAAATTAGAGCTGTAGAGTCTGTTTGCTTTGACTTTATTAGTCTTATTTCCCCTAAGAATTTATTTATATGTCCTCTAAGCTAAGCATTTTTATATTTATATGCAATGTTTTTTATTGGCCTCAACCTTGAAAGTTGACTTTGGAGTTGCTGACCTCTTTCTAAATTATAAAATCCTAATTTTAATTTTTATGTATATATACATATCCTTTTCTTCATTGAAATTAAGGTATAATTTTAGTTGAAATTTACAGCTTTTTTTTAGAAATTGATTCTCTTGAAGGGATGTTGCATTGTTAACACTGAATAGGTTTAAGGCATGCACCGTAGCAGATCAGCATCTGTGTACAATACAGTAAGTTGTCCTCTCCTCTCAGTCTGAAATTCGGAGCTTTGTATATAAGTCTGTGAGGCTTGACAAGCTTACGCAGGCAGGTGACCACCAGCTGACTTAAATCAGGCTGTAGACACATCCATCATTCCTAAAACCTCTCCACAGCTCATTAGAGTCGGTCTCACCTCAGCACCAGCCCTGAAAACCTGATCCCTTGTTTGCCTGTATGGTTTGGCCTTTTTCAGGGTGTCATCTGCTGGAATCATAATGTCGAGTCTGCCTCTGCTGTTCTGGGAGCAGTGCTCCCCCGGGAGGCTGGTCTTGCTCCGGGGGTACATGTGGAAGTCTGGAGGCACTTTGGGGTGTTGCTTTGGGGGTGGGAGTGCGCTGTTGGCACTGGAGGGCGAGACCCGAGTGCGGCTGCATGTCCTGGAGGCCTGTCTGCACAGAGGTCACTAGTGGAGAGGGCGAGACACTGTCCCACTGCGCTTGTTTCCTCAGCCGCTGGCTGTGTTCTGAGTTGCGTGTCACGGTGTGGGCGGTGAGCAGCTTGTCCTCTCATGCCCCACTCGGGGAACATGTGATCGCCTCCAGTGTGGGGGATGATGAGCACAAGGGACGCAAAGCTCATCCTTGTAAATACCTGGGAATGGAATTGTGTGTGTTTAACTTCTTAAGGAACTGCTGAAGTCCTTTCCAAAATGACTTTCCCATTCTGCTTGACCCCTCGAATGTATCAAAGTTCCAGTTGTTTCCAACTTTACCAGCCGGTTGTATTGTCAAAGTTCTTATATTTTTAAATTGATTTTGTTTTAAGAGGAAGGCAGGCAGGCAGCAGTGAAGGCAAGCAGCCAGAAGGCCGGCAGGAAGAACAGTTTATTTAGTTGCTGGTTTTTTCGTTGTCCGGCTGGCCGGGACCTTGAACCTGGGCCCTTGGGCCATGTGAGCACTGTGCCCCAGGCCTGGGTTTAACACCTAACCCCAGGGACACCCGCTTTTTTTCTGTTTTTTTAAATTTTTAGACAATATATTAGGTCTTCCCATTGTGGCTTTAGTGTGCGTTTCCTTCAGGATTAATTACGTTGGGTTTCTTTGATACCAGTGTTTTTCTTTGGTTGCGTATTTTCTCCAGTTATTAAAATTCGGTTGTTGTCTTTATTATGAGTGAATTTTGAGACTTTTTAATATATTTTTGATACAAGTCGTTTATCAAAAAGGTACTTTATACATTTTTTCTCTCAGTCTGTGGCTTGTGTTTTTATTCTCTTAGCAGTTTCATTTGAAGAGCAGAAATTTTTTTTTACTTTTGGTAAAGTCCAACTTATAATTTATTTTTATAGAATGTGTTCTTAACTTTGTATCTAAAATTTTATTTCCCAACTCAAGATCATGCAGATCTTCTCCTTCGTTCTTTTTCATGGGATTTTTAAACAGTTTTGCATTAAGATTTGTGATCCATTTTGAGTTAATTATTTTCAATATTGTATGAAGTATGGATTCCATTTTTTGTTATGTTCAGTCATTTTTTGCATTAAGTCTATGGAACGTATTAGACGGATTTCGCACTAAAAATATCAAATCTTAAAATCCACCAATGCAGTGTATTTTTTTCATGTATTTAGGCCTTTCAATTCTTTCATCAGTGTTTTGTACATCCAGACTCATACATTTTTTGTTAGATTGATGCAGGAATATTTCATTTTCTGTTCCTCAATAATTATTTTTAAAAAATTCCTCTTCTGGTTAATTGCTGCTGCATAAAAGTGCGTGTCTTTGGAGCTGTGCCATCTGATACACTGTTAGTTCTGGAAACCCATTCTGAACTGTACAGCGCCAGCCTCGAGGGTGCGAAGTTATTATTGTTACTGTGCAGTGACTGTGACTTGTCCTTCCCTCTCTTCGCATTGTGGATGTGGTCACCGCAAGTCAGACAAGGCAAGTGCCTGGCCCATTGACTAGTTAATGGCCACGTGAAGCAGCGGTCTAAATCCCTTGGCTCCATTGCTAACGCTTTGTAAACTCCACATCTTGTGTGTATTTGTTGGTGGTGGCAGTGTTCTGTCTTACAAGTCTCAAAGCAGTGTTGCCATTTAATGAAACTGTGTGAGTTGTTTATGAAATGATTTGAGAGACTTGAACGCTTCCACCCCAGAGTTTCCTTCCACAGGCTTGCCTCAGGAGCTGAAGTGGCCCGTGTCAAGCAAAATCTCTTACACAGAAAGCATAAATCATTTTGTTGTTGTGACCTTAATATTCTTCAGCTTCTCAGAGATGTGGTATTTGTGGGCTGTGATGGCAGGTAACAGCTCGAGGCAGGAGAGAGAGGGCAGGACAGGTCCAGATGTAAGTGGGCCCAAGTGGGCTGCTGGCCCGGTGGGACCTCATCCAGATGTCATCGTGAGGACACTGGGTGCCGACTGGGGAGCACGTCGGGAGAGGACACACCAGCAGAACCCTAACCTGGCATCATGACAGTTTTGCCTAGTGTTCGCTCTGAAAAACCGACTGTTGGATTGACAAACCTTGTGGTGTATCTTGGATCCATATTTGTCAACATAGCACTGATTCATTATGCTGAAATAAAAAAAGATTCTCAGTGCATAATGGCGTAGTTTCCTGGTTAAATTGCATTATTTGCCTTTTTTCATAGAAATTTTACATGTCAGAGACCCTGACAAAGGGAACAGTGGATGAATAATTCTTTTTACAAAGAAATGTGTAAAATGAAGATGGTTAGGAAAACCTATTCACCTCCACGAGATCTTGAGAGCTTAAGGAAAATAATACTAAAACAATCACCATTGCTCTCTCATCCTTAAAAAAAAGAAAACAATTTAGGAAAATGCTGTTTTACACAAACAGTTTCAGTTTTCGTTATTTCAAGAAATTTATAATAGCTTTTTAGTAATTAATGTATTTGGTTAAATGTAAAGATTTGAAAATCAGAAGAATGTTAGGGAAAGTTAAGCCCAGAAATTTGAAGTATTTTTTGCGGGGAGGGGCGGGGCGGGACAATTGAAGACACGGGACCTAAGAAAATCACAGTAGCATCTATAGGATAAAACATCTTCGCAGATTTGGACATTTCCCTATTTAGTGTAGCTTGCTTTTAATTAATATTTTGCTCTACATACAAGTGATTATTTTAGGGTAAATTATTAATCATTTAACCCCATTTTGATCTGTTTTGATTATTATTTAGAATTATAGTTTTCAGTTAGAGTCGTTTAGTTTATCATCAAATGTTGGAAGAAAAAATTCATAATTAAAATTATATTTATACTTTTTTAAACTTCCAGATGCTTATGAAAACATGATTTTAAAGCCAATATTAGCACTCTTTCTATACTTATTATTTCAGGCCAGGAACAGGAGTTAGAAGTTTTAATAAAAATTTGAAACAGCTTTTTAAAAATTAATTTTCATCATTGTAACTGTGATATAACCACCATTTAGTCTGTATATAAGTAATCATATCCTGTTATATATCTTTTATTTTTACAGCTAGTCATTATATTTTTTTTCAGTGTACCTCAGTTTCTGATTATTTTACTAAAATATTTTTCAATTTCATTGCTCTTTTAAAATAACCAGATTTGTTTTCATTGATTTTTTTTAATTCATTTTAAATTTCATTGATTTCTATGCTTATCTTTATTCTTTTTTTTCTACTTATTTTAGGTGTAATTTTCTTTTATTTATTTTTTTCCCCCAGTTTCTTAGGCTGGAAGTCTGGATTGATTTTTACACTTTTCTTTTTCTAATTATAAGCATTGAACACTTTACAGTTCGCTGTAACCTCTGCTTTAGTGGTAATCCCAAATATATATTTTCTTAATGTTTTATATATTGAAAGTGTTGATCAATGTTTGACATCACTGTGGAGCAGTAGAGACTGAAGTAAGAAATATTTATATAAAGCTTTCTGCACGTATGATGTGGTTAAGTTCCAGGAAGTTGTAAACACCCTACGCCGATAACCAGCTACACTGAGCACTGTAGGGTGTGGTTTCTACTGAGCCTGCGTGGCTTTCACATCATCGTAACGTCGGAAAATCCTCAGTCGAACTAACCATCTCTACCTCGAGATGGACGTCTCTTCTCTCTGGCCACAACTCTGGGGGCTCCTTCACCCCAGTGAGAAGCAGAGTTGTGTTTGGGTTTTAGTGCTGGTGTTGTCACCTGTGTGCGTGCCAGGCTTCATTGTCCCCTTAGTGATGGGCTGCTGGTTTTCTAGAGATCTTTGCCAGTGTTCTTGGCCCACCCTCAGCTTTCAGTAGGCCTGTGGGTCTGTGTCACCTGCTCCTGCCCTTCCCCCTGTTGACTTGAAACAGGGCCCTTCTCTGCCGCACAGATCTCTGGTGTTCTCTGGAAGGCCCTGAGCACCTGGGACTCTGACTGGTCCTTTATTTGGGAAGGAGCTTCCTGCTTATTTCCACCCTGCCCGCGTTGCCGCTTAGCCAAATCCCATTAAGTTTCTTGGCTGGAGATAATTTCAGGTCCTTCTCCTAGCCTAAGGATAGAGGGTGTTTTCTGTGCCTTCTGGCAGCAGCAGAGGGTCTTCCTGTGTTTTGGAGGTGAAAGGCTTCCTGCCTCCAGTCCCCCCAGAATCAGTGTGATAGCAGTTCCCGAACAGATACAAGAAAAGTGACAGGTTTTTAGATTACCTGGTGTTTTCTCAATCTAGAAAGCGGTGTGGCTTTCTACTTATATATACATACGTATGTATGCTGGTGTTTCATTTTCATTTGTTTATTTGTAGTTCAGTATGTTTTCCCATTTAGCATGTGTTTTCCCATTTTTCTGCCATATCATTTAGAAGCAGATTTATTTCCCAAATTTTTGTGGATGACTTTGTAGATACCTTAATTCCATTGTGATAACAAATTCAGAAAGACTGGGTCCTGTTAAATTTATCGATGTTTTCTCTTCCCATGGTTTATTTCGGTGATTAATCAACAGAGTTGAAAAGACTGATTTTTGCTGCTAGAGGTGGAATAGGATCAGGTTGGTTGATGGGGTTGTCTTCTGTCCTCACCTGCTCTTTCATGTGAAGAAGCCTGTGAATTTGTGTTTTCTATCCAATCCGATTTTACGTCACATATTTAGAAATTCTGTTATTAGATGCATCTACGTTTAGGATTGTTAAATATTCTTATTGAATTGATCTTTTATATTTGAAATAATCCTTCTTGTATTGATTAGTGCTCCTGTCTTGAAATCTTTTAGCTTTTTCTTCCAATTAATAAATCCGCTCCAGTTGTCCAGTTTATTATTTGTGGGGTATATACTTTTCTATCCTTTTTCTTTTTCCCAGTTTTTCTTTTGTTTTTCCTGAGAAGAGGAAGAAGCATCTTTTCATTTATTTTATTTAGTTGTTCTTGGCTGTGTCTTCCGGCTCCAGGGCAGGAACCTGGGACCAGAACCCGAACTGGGCCAAACCTTGACTTGACCCAGTTTGTATTTATGTATTTAATATTCTTCCCCGGGCCTTGCATTTTTGTCCTTTCAATGCTTCCTTCAACTAAAATCTGCCCTCTTTCTTTTTTTTCCCCTTTTTTTGTCTGATGTGTTGCTCCTTTCCCCCACGTCTCTTGCTTTCTTTTGGACTGGGTGTATTTCCTGGGTTCCATTTGATCTCCACTGTTAGCTTGCTGGCCAAGCCACTTTGCTTTATTATTTGTGTTTGCTCCAGAGTTTACAGCTAATTTCTTTTATATTATACTATAAATATAATAAATGATATTATCCTAGTTCATGTGAAGTGTACGAGCCTTTTGATGGTATGCTTTTACTTATTTATTTTGCTTTTCTTGGCATGTTCTTTATTTATGTATGTATGTTAAAAATGGTGTAAAACTTTCCAGGTAATTTTTCCTTAAATCATTAAAAATAAATTAAATAGTAAAATAAAATCTGTGATCTGTGCATGTGCTCTCCACTTGGTGTGACACAATATCCTTCCTGCCTGAAGAACTTCCTTTGACATTTTAATAGTTATCTGTGCAGATGATGCATTTTCTCAACCTCTGTCAAAAGTCATGATTTTGTCATCATTTTTGAATGGAAATTTTGTTAGTTATAAAATTCTAGGTTGAGAGTTTTTCTTCTTATCATTATCTTCTGCTTTATAATTCTGATCAGAAGTATACTTTTTATGTAGGTCATAGTTTTTCCCTTTAAAGATTTTTTTCTTGTACAGTGTATTTCAGTCACTGTATATTGAGATATTGTGTGACATGTTTTGTTTTTAATCTGATAGTTGTTTGTCTCATTTCTTTGATATGTGGATATCTTATATAAGGTGGTATCTTACTGTTGTTTTGAATTGCATTTCTCTAACAGCCAGTGAGTGAGAACATCTTTTCATGTGCCTGTTGTCCATCAGTACACCTCTTCAGTAAAATATCTCTCCAATTCCTCTTCTCATTTTTTGATTGGATTGCTTGCTTTTCTGTTACTGAGTTTTTTGAGTTCTTTGTTTTTTTTTACTTATTAATAAGCCCTTGTCAGAAATATGAAGTGCAACATCTTCTTCCAGTTACTAGGTTGTCTTTTTGTTCGGTGATGTTTTCTTGATGCTGCAGTGGAGCCCCCCAAGACCTCCCTCAGGCTGATGCCATGGAATGTCTTCCCTATCTTGTCTTCCATTAATTTCATGGTTTCTGGGCTTATGTCCATATCTCTAGTGAATTTTGAGTTAATTTTTGTGAATGGTGTTAGAGAGTGATCTCGCTTCATTCTTTTTCATGTGGCTGTTGAGTTATCCCAACACCGTTTATTGAAGTAACTTTCCTTTCCCCGTTGTAGTTTTGGCTCCTTTGTTATAGATTAACTGACTACGTGCGAGTGGGTCCGTGTTTGGTGATTTGGTTCTGTTCCACTGGCCTGTGCCTCTGTTATGATTCTAGTACATTCAGTTTTGATCACTATTGCTTTATAGTGTACGTCAGTGTCTAGGCGTGTACTCTCTCAACATTTGTTCTCTTTTCTTTTCATAATTGCTTTGGCTATTAGAGTCTTTCGTTGTTCCATACAAATTTAAGATATTCTGGTTTTAGTTCCTGGAAATAAGCCTGTGGAATTTGAATGGGAATGGCATTAAATCTGTATCATGCTTTAGGTAGGATGACCTTTTCAATGATGTTGATTCCTCCCACCCATGAGCAGGTGGTATCTTTCCATCTCTTTGTGTCCTCCTCTATTTCTTTTAAGGAGGACTTGTAGTTTTCATTGTACAGGTCTTTCACTTCCTTTGTTAAGTATATTTCAAGATACATGATTCCTTTTACGTCTATTTCAAATGGTGTGGTTTTCTTGATTTCATTTTCTTCAGACGTATTTTTTGTGTAGAAGAATGCAACAGATTTTTGTGCATTGGTTTTGTAGTCTGCCACTAATTTACTGTATTCGTTGATTATTTCTAGTAGTTACGTTGACAAAGTTTTTTGAGTTTTCAGTATTGATAATCACATCATCTGCAAATAATGAGAGTTTCACTTCCTGTGCTCCAATTTGGCTTCCCTTTATTTCTTTTTCTTGCCTAATTGCTCTGACTCAAACTGCCAGTATGATTATTAAATAGCAGTGGTAAGACTGGGCAACCTTGCCTTTTCCTGATACTAAAGGAAATGCTTTCAGTTTTTTGCATTTGACTATGATGTTGGCTGTGGGTTTGTCACATATGGTCTTTATTATGTTCAGGTATTTATCTTCTATTCCTATTTTATGCAGGATTTTTATCATAAATCTTGTCAGATTTCTCTGCGCCTATTGATATGGTCGTGTGGTATTTCTCCTTAGGCTTGCTGCTATTGCGTGTTACATTATTAGATTCACGTATGTTGAACCATCCTTGCATCCCTGGAATAAATCCCACTTGGTCATGATGCATGATATTTTTGATGCACTGTTTGATTTGGTTTGCTAATATTTTGTTGAGAATTTTTACATCTGTGTTCATTAGAAATACTGGTCTGTACTTTTCTTTCTTGGCGACGTGTGTATCAGCTTTTCGTATCAAGGTGATGTTAGCCTCATAGAAAGTATTTGGGAATGTTCACTGTTCTTTAATATTTTGGAAGAGTTTGAAAGAATAGGTATTAATTCTCTGAAGATTTGGTATAACTCTTCAGTATATGGTCCTGGGCATTTTTTTTTTTTTTTTTATGGGGACTTTTGATTATGTTTTCAATTTCTTTACTTGTGAGTGTTATGTTCTGGTTTCTCAGTTCTTCTTGATTCCGTCTTGGTAGACTGTATTTCCCTAGAAATCTCTCCATGTCCTCAAGGTCATCTATTTTGTTGGCATAGAGTTATTCTTAGTAGTCTCTTACGATGTTTTGTATTTCTGTGGTATCTCTTGTAACTTCTTCCCTTTCATTTCTGATTCTAGTTATGAGAGTTTTTTCCTTTGTGAGTCTAGCTAATGGTCTGTCAATTTTGTTTATATTTTTCCAGAAACCAACTTTTTGGAGAACATATATGATAGGAAACTTTGCTAGTCTCTTATTTTGCAATTATTTCATTAAGTCCCTTGTTTAAATAAAAATTAATTTTTCTTAGTCTTGTAACTACTATCATGTAAATGCAAACAAAACAAGTGTTTAACACACAGGAAACCCTGTCCTCTGGAGGAGGCCTCTGCTAGCAGTTTTCCTTCTCGGTGGTGGTGGCATGCATGTTCACTTCTGCCAGACGTGTCCCTTAGGGAAAGAATGAAACGTGTGCGTGCGCGTCTGTTGTTTCAAGCAGTTACTGTTTGATAGCTCTGCTTGTAGCTGAGGAACCGTCTTGAAAGCGCCTCCATAGGACTGTCGCGTGTGCATGTTTCCAAGGAGAAAGTGAACGCGCACATAGCAGGGGCGTATGTGTGTGTGCCCACGCGCGTGCATGTGTGGGTGCGCATGGCTGCGCCGTGTGTTCACCATTCATTTGGTCAGAACCGGCAGGGGTGGGGAGAATTTCGTGGATGTGGTGGTAATGTCCAAAGCAGAGCTTCTGTGTATCCTTGTGTCTTGGTAAGGGTAGCAGCCAACCCCGGCCTTGTCACAGGTGGCTTGGATGCCAGCTTGGTCTTATTCACGTTTTCACTGTCTTTTTCTTAGCTTTGCTTTATCAACATGCTTTTCTAATTTCATCCTATAGAGGCTCCAGAAGATATAACAAAACAAATGAAGGCACAGTTTAAACATTACAGTGGATCAAATAGCCTACAAAAGTTTATTAAAATATGCTGTACATTTTTTCAGAAGGTCCGGGACGATGCGACAGCGCTGTTAACGGCTGCTGCTGTGGAGAGCGTGGCCCTCCGAGGCTGCCAGAGAGGAGTCCCGCAGGAGAGCACTTAGTGGAATCATAACTTTAAAAATTTAATTGAACCTCCATCCAAAGTCATAACTTGACGTGGAAGTCAGCATCTCCCTCATCAGCCCTCTTGGATTCCTCTCCATTCCCACCAGCTTTTCATGTTCTCGTAGGTGGGCTCGCTGTTGACCCCCTGTGCCTGTGAGCAGAGCCGGGCCCTTCGGCACGTGCGCTCGCATGGCTCCCCGTGGCTTTCGTAGGAAATAAAATACAAATTATCTTTTAATATGGAGGATGATGTTCCAGAAAAAAGCCTTGTTGTTTTTAACTAAAATATGAAACAGTTTTTTGTAGAGCAAGTGATTTGTTTGTACGTTGATATTTAGGACTTAATTTTGAAGCATTCTTGCTGAGCTTAAATTATTTAAGTATTAATGCTAAATCAGAATGGCTGTTAGTTTTTCAGGATACAAACTGTTACAATTGCTTTCATATTTGAGATCATAGAGAAATCATATAACACACAGTGCTGTGGCATGTTCCTGCTGCAGGAATGGTTTCATACATACCATGTGTATTGGCTAACATTTAAGCAGAGAGCACATCTTGAGAAAAAATGCTTAATTAAAAATTAAACGATGAATTAAAACTTAAATTATGCAAAACTAATAAGCTACATTACCAAGACCAACAATTAATACACTACAATATATTCAGGAAAGATGTTAACATTTTAACATTTGTTTTATGTTAGAATTGCAATTTGCAGTGCATGCTATTTTTGAACATATATTTTGAAGAGCTTAGCATGTCTGAATTAAGGCATAAATCAACGGCCTAAGATTTTTAATGGTTATAGAATTTATCATAGATTCAAATCCTTGATAATGCGACGATGACAGGGAAAACATCCACTTGTTTCTCAGCCAGGGCCGCCATCACACCATGTATTTGATCACATTTATTCATTCCAGTGCACACGGCAACAGTGTAGAAATGTGTTCAGTTGATCAAGTCCTCAAGTGATCTGTTATTTTATTTCATGAGATTCCCCCTTCCTCATGCTTTATGGCTGCTGGGTCACTGTGACAGCTGCTAGGGTCTGACATTCTACCAGTGGAGAGGGAGTAAAACTAAGGTATTTTAAACTGTAGAATACTTGAGCCGCTGAGAAAAATCCATGCTGTTATTCTTCAGACGCAGAAATGTGTCTGCTCCCCTTTTAACAAGTTGTGTGAAGACCTGATTTTTAACTGCTCAGTCGAGTTAACCATGTGTCTCTTGCCACATGTCTCCTAGTATTTCTTACGCTGACCCATGACCTGGAGTGTGTGAAAGGAGGCCTCCACCTGGCTGGGGAAGCAGAGCCTTAGCACCCATCCGCCCTTTCGTCTGTCTACCCATCCATCCTTCCGTCCATCCGTCCATCTCCCCATATACCTTCCTGCCCATCCGTCCATTCATCCGTCCATCTGTCTTGTGTGTGACACATCGTCGCTTTGCGGGAAGCACTTAAAACATGGAGAGCAGCAGGCTGTTTGAACTCAGGTCTCAGGAACGTGCCGCTTTAGTGCTAAAAGACATAAATGGTAAATATGGAGGAGTATGGTAAGATATTCCCAAAGTAAGTTCAGGTTTCTGCGGTCTCCGAGGCAAGCCCTGCTTAGTGGGGTGGGAGTTGAAAGTTGAAAAAGATGTTTTCCCCTCAACTGCTTCTCCAAACAAAAACCAAATAATTGCAAGCCATTACAGCGTTTGGTCATTATCACAGCATGAACAGTATTTGGAGAATTTGAAATTGCTGTCATTGGTCGTGGGTGCCGTTTGGATGAAATGTCCATAACTTTTCCAGTAAGCACCTTTCTCTGTCCTTGCACCCTCGTTCCTTCCCTCTCTTTCTTCTGCTCTCCAGGGGTATTTGTAATGTTCTGACACTGGACACGTTTAAAATACACTGGGGCCCAGCTGCATGTGGGACTGGGCAGATGTTTTCTTCCTCAATTCATCATAGAGGTAAGATCTGATAGAGGGGCCCAAACCTTAGAGGCAATTGCTGGCGGAGGACCCAAACCCCAGTGAAAGGCAGCACAGGAGCAGAGACGCCTTTCAGAGTATTGCTGGTCTGCGTGCTTTTCGTCTTGGGTTTTGATTTTGTTCTAGCTATTTGAAAACTTTGTCAGTGATAATAGTTAAGCATTTTTTTCTTTTTTCTTTGTATAGTTGAGAGGGGGGTCTTTCGTCTGGTTAACGGAACGGTGGTTGGATGTGAGTTCAGAGTGGGGTTTCCGAGGGTTGGAGGGTACTTGAATCAGATCTAATGCATCTTGTGCTGTTTTGAGATTTTTCAAATGTCTAGTGGAACCCAAATGGGGTGGACAGCTGGATTTATTGGTAAAGGGGTGGAGGAGAAGCAATTTTGTGTGTGTTCGAGGCTCTGAGAGCGAGGCCAGGTCTTGGAAGTGCCTGAGGACAGAGTGAATACTCGCCCTCCATGTGCTGTCTGGTCCTTCGTTTGCTCCACTGGACAGAGCAAAACAGCCACTTTCCAGTCGCAGGTAGGTTCA
The DNA here is from genome assembly GCA_004363575.1 of Solenodon paradoxus. Taxonomy (NCBI): domain Eukaryota; kingdom Metazoa; phylum Chordata; class Mammalia; order Eulipotyphla; family Solenodontidae; genus Solenodon; species Solenodon paradoxus. The sequence goes on along the minus strand of RJWH01002089.1, from coordinate 166,841 downwards.
TGTGGATTCGTTTTCCTCTTTCATGTGGAGTTTTGTTTCACAGTTAAAACATTCAGGTGTGCTAAATCACCTTTTAAGTAGCAGATACAGTAGCGCAATGCAAATTTCCCATTTCTCTGTGCGCTGTTCATTGAAAGCCTAGAAGTGATTTGTGAGAGTTGGTTCTCTTGAGACAAAATTATATGCATATGTTCCTCTTAAACTAAATTTTCCCCTAATATGCATGTTTGTATTATTTTAATTAACATTACTACTTCCATTTATAATAAAATTAATGCTATGATCCCACAACAAAACTATTATTATCATACTTATATAAAAATACGCCAAGATGTTTGAGTTTTGAATTCATGCATATTTTGCAATCCATCTTCTAGGGACATTTGGATAGTAAAGTCTGTTTTGTTGAATGGAAACTGTTTTGTTCTCCTTTGTGAGTGAGGCTTACTGCATTTAATATACCACTGTTCTCTAAATCCCCAAACCTAATAAGGAGGGCCTCACTGCAAAGTAAATTTTGAATAGCCTGTATAGTACTCTGAAATTTAAAAAATCTTGCTTTTGCTTTCTTGGGGAAATTATTCTAGATAGAAACCATCTAATTAGTTTACCATGAGCAGCGTCTGTGCCACCACTGATCTGGCATTTTCTCTAGGTCAGAGTTTTCTGTATTACTTTCTGGGAGGGTGGGTGCTGCTGACCCCATGCGTTTGGTGAGGGCCTCCGAAACGTGATGGTCCCTGCCTGACACTGTCAGCCCTCTTCACTCCTCCTGCAAGGGCAGGTTGAGTAAATCCCAGTACTTCGTTTCCTAGTCTTCACCAGGTCCCTCTCCCCTCCCCTTACCTCACCCGTTATTCCTAGACCTGACCTGGTCTTCCCTTGTCTTGAAGGTCATTCTTTCCAACTTTACCTTTGCTCTTCAGAATGGTCAGTGTTCATGTGAGGATGGAGCAGGTTTGGTCCCTCAGCTGAGCTCCTTTGCAGTGGCCCAGAGAGTGTTCTTGGGAAAGGAGAGAAATGGAAGTGCAGTCACTTTGTTGATTTTCTCAGATTTTAGCCTTTGTCATCATAAAGTTGAAGTGACTGCCTTGCTGTTGGAACCTGTTCTTATTTTATCCCCATTAAGATTCATCTATTGAAAATTGAAATATACTTATTGATTATCTAATACACAGCGCTGGGCATTTAGTAGGTGTTGTGGACCGAATTGTGTCCGCGCCCCCCCCCCCCCAAATTCATATTTTCAAGCCCTACACTCCAGTGCAGTGACTTCTGGAAGCAGGGCCTATAAGGGTTAATTAAAGTTGTCCTAAGTGTGGGGCCCTGGCGTGATGGGGTTAGTGTCCTCAGGAAAGAGGCCCTGGAGAGCTCCCTCTTCTCTCTCTCTGCCTGTCAGACACCGTCAGAAGCTGGCTGCGTGCAAGCCCGTTAGAAGGTCCACACTAGAGCCCCACCACGATCTTTGTGGTCCAACCCGCAGACGTGTGAAGGGGAGCGTGTTGACGAGGCCCCCGGTCTCTGGTTCTTGCGATGGTGGCCTGAGCTAAGACAGTAGGCCCTTTGCCCTCCTGTAGTTGGTTGATCAGCTCATCAGAGTCAATCAGCTGTTGCTGCAGATAGTGAAGTGACGTACCGCAAATGTCAATCAACCAGTGACATTTTCTTTTCCTGAATGCACTGTTTGTTGCTGCCCCTGAGTGCGCTCCAGATTGCAGTCACTGTGATTCATGCCATGTATGTACATCACATGTGGACAAGTGTCTAAGCCGTGAGGATAGAGACGGATGGATTTTCATAACAGGAGTCCATCCGCAGAGCCCGCTCCTGCCTGCAGTGAGACATAGCACAGTGCCCATGGCGCCCGGTTCCTTCTGCGTCACTGGCCCGTCCTCCTGTTACCACCCTGCCAGGAAGCTGTTGTTGTGACATTGGCTGCTTCTTCCATATGGTTTCTGATTTTAACCGAATCTTCAACCTGAGCTGATTACTCCTTGTGCATTTTTTTTCTTTCCGTCCAGCTTTTCTTTTTTATTGTTGGGCTTTGCCCTGTTAATATATTCTCCCTCCCTTTACTTCCCACAAAACCGCCACAGACAACAGCGCACACACAGACACACAGTCACACTGTTTGTTCACCGCATTGCGGGGAGAGAAGACTGTTTTACAGACTTAGGAAGTAGATTTCGTAAACCTCTATAAATAAGTAAAATGTCTGAACCAGCTGTTTTTGGTAAGGCTTGAAATTCAAACTTGAAAGTGGGAGTTTGTGGTTTAATTTGCTTATGTTTTAGCTTGGGGTACACATCGCCCGCTGTGGGGGGCCATTTCAGCCCATTATCAGGCTGAAAGTATCTTAAGGGAGGCATGCCTGCGAGTGTGCCGTCCCGAGCGCCCTTCTAATGAGGTTTTAGGTCAGAGGCGGTGTGGGTTCGGAGGGCTGCTGCTGAAGTGCAGTTTCATCTCATGACATTGCTTTTCCCATTGACGTCACCTTTCAGTGTGTTGAGAAGGGTTCTTAACTTGGAGCTGAGATAAGAAATCAGAATGTTGCTTATGTCTGTTTTTACCTAGATAATATTTGTTCCACACCTCTCTGGTATTTCCAGTACTTTGCCCCAAATTTATAATTTATAGGCATGTGCTTCATCTTTTATACAATAGTTTAAGAATATTCAACTTTATAAAGTGTGAGTGACATTGTGTTTTTAATGGTGTTTTAAGCTGATAAAAATTTGACAATATTAATTTTTTTCTTACAGGTATTACTAAGTAGTATATATCATGCTTGAAGTGGAAAGGAAGCTCTTATTTCTGAAAATACAAAACGAGATAGGTTTACTTTCGATTTGCATTGTTTCTCTGTTCTGTAAGTGGGTTATGGATTAGCTAACTGGCTTGCTAATCAGAAGTAGGATGACGTGCATGCTCGCTCTTATGTGTGCGCACACTGCTCACGGACACGCACACACCCCGTGCGCACGTGCCGACGTCAGGGGACGTGCAGAGAGGGATGTCTGTGCCCATGTAGGAGCCAGCCTTTGGAGATGGCTGTAGGCTCGATTTGTACTGAATATGGTAATGTTTTTAGTAATAAAATCGTCACCGACTTATGTTGCCATGACCTGTCCTGCTGGTAAATGATGTACTAACAGATACCCCGGGCCGCCTGCAAATGCGCTTCAAGGCCAAGTCCTCACTCAGCTGATGTTCTTAGGTGTGGCGATAAATGTTGGGGGAGAGCCAGGTGCTCTGTTCCTTTTCCCAGTTCCTTAGATCTTTGAAGTGATTTTTTTTTCTTGAACCTGTATAGGTAGCTATTTTGTAAGCATCCTCCCCAGGTAAAATAGATGTTTAACAGAGTATAATTCAGTATAAGTGTAATTAAGAACATGCAATAAAGTTGAGTTCTTTTTGTAGTTGTGAGTGTGGCTTTTACCTGTCAGGATGCTGGGCATGACATAAATCTGACTCCTGGGCAGAGGGTCTCCTAGAGGGTATTTGGGTCGTTTTACATCGACCAGCTCTGCAAAGTTTGCAGGACTATGAAATGACGAGCCTTTTATTCTTTTTTAAAAAATATTAAGGTTATAGCCTTGTTATGGCTGTCATCTTCCATAGATGAGATGTAAGTTTTCCCTTCTTGCTTAAATCCCTGTGCTGTTTCCATTAGCAGCTTGAGTGTGGTCTGCGGTAGACCTCGCCCCCAGTCCTGGTTTGTGAGAAAAGGTGCAGGGAGAACTGGGTGTTGATAGGTGCCGCTGCACCGCAGAGGCACTTGTCCTGTAATTTTTGTGCCGTTGCTTCGAATGCTGCAGCATGATAGAAACATGTCTTTCTGCTAGCAGCTCCCCTCCACTCATGCATACTCTGTGTCTGCTTATCTCCGACTCCAAGGCTTTGATTAGAAGATTTGACCCTTCTCTAGTTGCATTTTAGTAGCATCTAAATATTGCATTTACTACCAAAAGTGTACTCTGATCAGGCTGTGCCGTGAGTTTGTTTCTCTGTAGGTTTGTAATGGATGGATAATTAAAGATAAGTTAAAGGAGTTTGATTTGAGATAGGTATGATGCTGTTTGTATAGAAGAGGCTACCTTGTCAGGAAGGAACCGGGTTAGGCTCCATGGAGGGAAGGAGGGTAGATTTCTGCTCTCTGTTGGGAGCGGCTGGGGCGGATGGTCTGAGACGTCCCGAGGTTTCTGTGATGTCATGAGAGCGAGGACTGTGTGGGTGAGTGGACACTGATTTCAACCAGCCAGTTCCCTGTGCTTCTCATTTAGTTGGCTGAAAATACATCAAAAATGCTCCTTTTCCCATCTGACTTTCATTCTATCCTAGCATCTACATTTATTATATGTCTTAGAATAGCTTCAGATAATTATCTTAAAATGTCTTGTACATAGATTCCACATCTATAACCCTGTGAATATATACTGGCAAAGGTTTACAGTTTACAAAAACATATTGTTTGCCCTATTTTGAATATGGTTTATTTTATGAATAAATTATATCACTTAGTGTAGCAAAAATCTGAATTCATTTATGTGGGCGAAATTGTATTTTTTATCCTTTATCAGTGATTAAATAAGGTAGGGATATATTTAAAAATTAATAGCTTGTGTCTTCTAAATAGAAAGAAAAGTGCTGGATGGTTTTGACAATATGAAAATTAAAAGAAGTAGGTTAAATAAGGTCGTGATGTGAGATGTGAACTTTCTTTTGCAGGTGAGAACAAACTGTATATAAAACAGAAAACGAGACTTTCTCCTTGCACATCAAAGTAGTTGGTATTATGTCTCTAGGACTCCATTTACACTGCCTCCTCTGAGCCAGAGTTCTTGTCAGCTCTAAAGATCAGATTCTGCCCTTCCTCTCCCACCAGCAATCAGGGCTAATGGAGAACGGAGGGCCTCACGGCTGCGCTCTCCCCTTCCTGCCACTCAGGGCCTAGGACCCTGTCATCCCACGCAGGCGGCTCTCCTGATTCCGTGCTAGGGCTAGTGTCTTAGGTGGGAATGAGTTTTAGAGGGAACTATGTACAGGTGAAAAGTCTGCCATAAATATATTTGACATCAGATTATTGGCAGAACTTTCATTTTTCCAGGATTTATGTATAGATTTTGAAAGAGAGATCCTCATCCTGGCCTCCTAGTTGAGTATCTTTAATATTGTCCTGTACGCCTCTGCTGCCCCTCTCCCTGCTTCCACTTTTGTTTTGGAAAACTCAGAGCAACTGCCTTAATTGTTTTCCTTGAGACTGTGTTCCTTGTTGTGGGACTCTCAGTGACCTGTGCTCGGCCGTGATGGCCAGCAGGCTGCTAGGCGAGCTGGTCCCTGTTCTGTGGATCAGGTCCCGCCGGAGGTTTGTGTGCCACCTCGGTGGGACTGTTCAGGCAGTCGACCGATCGCCTGTTCCCCCCTGCAACTGTCCTCAGCGCCCCGCTGTTCCAGGCGCGGTTCCTCCGTCTGGTTGGGGAGTCAGGAAGGGAGCCATACAAGCACAAGCACTGCAGGAAGACTTCCGAACCTGCAGAACTGCCTGGGCTCTCTGTTGGCGCATGTCTGGTAACCCGCCCTTCCTCTGAGGGCCGTGGCCTTCCTGCCCGTCCCTGCCCCCGCGCAGCCCCTCACCCGAGGGTCGCATCCCGACTGTCGGGTGCTGGAGCGCAGTCGCGGGTTCGGTGGAAGGTGGCTGTGGGGAATCCTTCTCAGCAGCACATTCACGGTGTAGGGAGTGCACCTGTTTTCACGGGCGGACTCTCTGCTTTCTAACTTCAGACCATTTTCTTCTTTGTGAAATTACTGTTGCGCATGGTGTTATCTAAAAATGACACGAAAATTTCACTGTGGTGAAAGAGAGAACAGAAACAACACGTTAAAATATCCTGCGCCGTTTTTAAAATAAAAAATTTATAAGTATGTTCAAATTTAGAGTTGCTGTATTTGGTAGTTTGGCACGAAAAGTTAATTTACATTTAATGCTGGCAAATGACTAACGAAAAGAGTTACAACGACTTGCAGAGGCTTTACCAGATCGTGATGGCACCGTCTGCAGCCTGCATGGACCTGGCATCGTCACGTGGGCAGCGAGTGTCATTTCCCGCGTGTCCCGGCCCCCAGTGGGACTGCATCCTGGTCGCCGGTCTGCCCTCCCTGCTGCCGCTCCTGTCCAGCGCGCCTTGGGGTCTGACAGCCTGGTGGCGACCCTGCTGCTCTGTGGAAGGAAGGAGAAGCAGGTGTGACCCTGGGACGAGTTCCTGGAGCAGCCGACTTTCTGCCTGTTGACGTTTTCCCCTTGGGACATCCCCACCTGCTTGAACAGGGAGAGCTGGTCACAGCCCTGGGCCTGGGTGGCTGCCTGGTGCGTCGGGCCCCCGGAGGGACCCCCAGACTCGGCGTGCTGTCAGCGTGCTGTGTGGCCGCCACCGCCAGGGCTTTCACGTGTGCTAATTAGAGTGGAATAAGTGACTGGCTGTGGGCCGCATGGCCGTCGCAGCGCGCAGATGCGCGCACGGGACGCAGATCTGTGCCTGGCCTGGCACTTCCAGGTCTGCCAGTCACACTGCCGCAGCGGCCTGTCACTCAGAATCTGCTGATGCCTATCCCCTGTGATTTAGTGTCTGTCTTGGTGAAAGTGAAAGACCTACAATACTGTCTGGGCAGCCAAATTTTTGATCCTTTAGGGGAATAATAATAGAATGTGCTTAAGCTTAACTGGGAACAATGAATAGATGACTTTAAGCGCTGTATAATCCAATGATGATTTCTTGTATTTTGAAGTGTTTTCCAGTAAAATAAATAAAATACCAAGTAAATTGTCATAATTAAACAAATTGAAGTTTTGAACATTCTGTAAACATCAATCTTTTAGGCTGAACAAAGCTACGTTAAAACCACCTAGGCATTATCTAATGAAAGATATAGCATTGATTTCATTTAAATTCCCAGCACACTTTTTTCTGGAACTTTTACTTTGCTAGGTATAAAATGTCTACACGTATTTAAAAATCCATAATATATCTTCTTTGTAAATGTACTATTAATACTCAGTCCCATTGTGTTGCATTTATGCATCAAATCTGTAATATCTGATTACTCTGACAAGTAATTTTGTAGTTACACGTTGCTAATATTGATAATATATTAATGTACAATGATTAAAATGGTTAAGCTGCCATGTTGAAGCTGTGAGTAGTCACAGCTCTCCAGCACAGCAAGCAGGAACAAAGCCTGTCATTTGCAGACTCGCTGTTGGTGCTGGGCTCTCAGGCCGGGCGGCCTGGACGCTGCGTTCCGACACGGGGCGCTGGAGCGACCCAGGCGACTTGGCGCTGCTGCGTTAATTACTGTGGCTGCCATCGCTGCCTCGTGATCGCTGCTGAGAAAGGTCCGGATGCTTTTTGCTTTAATTAAACAAAAGGGAATGAACAGATATAATTGGGTTTTGAAGTAATCCTGTCACCGTCAACACGCATCCTGTGTTTCCTCCAACTTTGCTGTGTATAATTCCAGAGACCCAGTCCTGGAGACGGGACTGAAACGTCCCCCTGTGAACACGAATGTGCATTTGCGAATAGCTCATATAATGTATTTTGAAAGATCTGGACCTAAACATTTTTAACTCCCTTTTAAAAAGATAATTTTTTTTTTTTTTTTGTCAGTTTTTACAAACACACTAAAGATGTAACTTTTAATGTTCTTTTGTGCCTTTACATTTGTGATATGTTTTAAACACAGTTTTCAATTAGGACAGATAGACTTTAGCTTTAAAAAGTTCACTACAGTATGTGAACTTCCATGCGTTTTGTACCTTACCTCTATTTTATTCAATTAATTTGATTAATGCTGCAGTTTACAGAAATTCAAAGAAAAGCGAAAATGGGCAATAATGGTAAAGTTTTCCAATTTAGCATGAAACTTCTAAAGTTCATTTTAATGTTTCCTACTTAAAATTCAAATTCAGATTTGTTGGTGAAGTAGAAATTTATAATTATTTTCTTTATGTGTGTTCTTTTCTCCTAACAAGTGCATCTGAAATGCACGACTCGTGTGGTTTGGAGACGTTGTGGCGCTTTTGCCGCATGTAGCCCTCCCGCTGGCGTCAGAGGTAGGCCCCTCGGTCCCCACAGTCCCCAAGGCCCCCATGGCGCTCCGACGTGGGTGTCGCATCCCAGGCTGATGCTGCTGTGCATCTGACAGCTGCACCTTGTCAGCGTCGCTGCGTGGAAGTTCGAGGAACTGTTTCCGTGAGCCTGCCTCTGTCTGGCCTTCCGTGGTGCTGCTCTGCCTTGCTGCTGTATTGGTTTGGCCTTTTCTTCCCTGGAGAAACCAGAGCAGGGCCTCCCTCCCTTCTTTCCGCCCCACTGGTGAGGCTGACGCACAGTGGGAGGCCACGGTTAGTCTGCCTTTTCCAGGATCAGTTTGCTACTACTTCTCTTTTTATTCTTGCCAAACATTTTAGGTTTTAGGCAAATTCCTGAAATGCCTTCTCTTCTGACAAGTCTAATTCATTGAAAAGTAAGCAGTTATGGAAAAGTGTCCCATGCCGGGCACTGGAAGTCACCCATCACCGAGCGGACCTCAGGAACACAGCACCCGTCCTGTGGTGGCGCTGGGCCGGAGGTGCGTGGCCCGGGCCGTGTTAGGGCTCCTGGATTCTCACGGTGGATACAGGTGGAGAGGGCACATCAGGCAAAGGGGGAGTCACACGTGGAGCCACTGACGAGAGCCGATGCGCAGCCGCAGATATCTCCCTGGTGCCCCAGGGGAGAGACGGCGTTCAGTGTGCAGGGACCGTCGAAGGCTGATGCTTGCTTCTAGACCTTTCCTGTTGTCAGGAGAGCCCGTCTGCCTCCCACCCCCGCGATAATGGAGGCTACAGTGGACCCCACTATAGGCGGCCTTCTTCCCAGAGCCAGGAAGACGGTGATGAACGCCCCTGTGCGTAGAGCACGGAGGCTGCAGTGGAGACACGTTTTGCTGAAAGGACAAGACTAGGGAACAGGTGAAGGAGGAGGTAGGCAGGAGGAACAGATTGACTCGGTATACTGCTGTCTGGAGCCGGGCGCTGGCTCATGGGAGCAGGAGAGGAGAGCAGAGCACGATCAGTCTGTCTTCAGCAGCATCGAGTGTTTGATGTCTGTGGTCATCAGGAAGAGATGCTGCAGTCACGAAGGGCGGGTGCTGGAGTCTAGCAGGAGCCCAGGCCACCTGAGATGGCTGTGCAGTACCCCCCCCTCCCCCCAGGCACATAGGGGACACAGGCACTCAGGGATGACTGGGGGCAGTGATGGACATTCCTGGGATCTGGCAGGCTTCTGCATAGCAGGTGGCCTCAGTGACATCTGGAAGGTTTGTCATTGTCTTTTAAAGCGCAGGGATCAGAGCACAGAGGGCGGACCGGACAGGCGATGTTTGCTGCATTGACTGCCTTTCAACTCGCCTTTCTGTTTTCAACCTGCAGCCTTTGAGAGGGTGACCTCAGCGCACCTGTAAACGAAGTGGTCATCTCAGATGGCATTGCATGTTAGCAAAACGCGTGCGAAATTTGAGCTAAGAGGCTTCCAAGAATCTCAGAATTCTTGGACTTTTTGTTGAATTCAGTCTTGAATATGTATTGAACCAGCACCTTCACAAACCCCTTTGGGTTAGAAAGTAACATGGAAACATTAGACATTAAAAACTGCCATTGGATGTTTCTTGAAGTCCTGACAAAGACTACATTTACCTAGGACATTTTAAGAGCTAACATTCATTTGATATAGTGCAGTGAGAATGTACATTTTATTTGGTATTATGTGATTAAAACCTACCTTTTAAATTTTGTCACTAAGTAATACAGTTTTATATCTGTTATCTGTGATACACATATTACATATATATATATTTATATAACCTCCTCTATAAGCAAATTTGAGTTAGGTATTTGGGAAACTTCGTTAAGAATTTTGCTCTGATACATTAACTTTAAACCATGAGTAGCTCTTTTGGCGTTAATATGGGGCAAGTTTACTAAAAGAGAATGTCCCTCTGCTCTGATGCCTCTTAATGAATAAAACAGAGGCAACAGCTCCCAGATTTCTAGTGCAGGCGAAGATGCCTTCCGATAGGGCATGGTCTCTGTTTTAACAATGGGTGCTCCCCTGCTGTTTTATTACTACTGGGCATATGACAGTGACGGTCATTGCAAATATTTTAAATTTAGAACAATTTACGTCCCGCAGATAAATTATTGTGCAATAGCCATTTCTTTCTAAATGACAGTTAATGGACTTATCCTTTGAACATTATGTTTAGCATAATTTAGCAGAACTAAAAGTAATGATCAAAGGACTAAGGTTAGTATGTGTCATTTCCTAAAAGGCTTAAAAGAACTTGCAGTTGTTTATCAGCATTCAGGAAACGTCGTCGAGCCCCAACATATTAAACTGCTTATATATTTCAGCTGAGCCTGTGAATTTTACTTTTGAGCATATTCTATAAAAGCTGCTAGAAAAGTTAACTTTCTCACATCAGTTGAAGACTTTAAAAAATGAATCTGATTAGTTTATCATAAAGAATAAATTCTTGCCCCTTTTTAGTAATTTAGAATAGTCATAAGCAGTAGCTTCATTTACTGTTGGAAAAAGTGTAATTGCAAAAATTAACTTGTCATACACCACAGCTCAGCAAAGTAACTTTCTTCTAAGTCCATGGTCACAGTATGTTTTTTGCAATTCAGCATCTGGCTCTGTGGGATACTGATGGCTTCTATGAAGAAAAGTACCAGGGTGAGCAATTAAATGCAAAATGACAGCATAAAATATGATCATTATGGTTATACAAAAGACACATTTATGAATTTTGCAGATAACTGTCATTTTTCTACTTATATTTTTTTTGCTTTGTTAGCTTAATTTTAGTACAATTTATTTTTTTCTTCTAAAAAGTGAACAATGCTGTTTTAATTATCCTGGCACTTTTTTATTATATATTTTATTTTGTTTGTCAGATTTGAGACTAATGATAGCTCTTTTACTGTCTCTTGACACAATACTTTCAGCTTTACTGCAAAACTGAAGAATTAAAAATATTTCTATGCACTTGTATTATGAGCAACCTTTCTTCTGATTATTAGTGTTTTATCCTATGTGGACTGAATAACATTCACTACCTGGAAATAAGGTTTGCCAGTAGTTGTCTCAAAATATCAGGTCGTGTTTTGTTTTGTTTTTTAATATGTGCAAGTTTACTTTTTCTAATTTGGTTTGAATTACTGATATGTGTATCTTTTTATTCAAGTACCGTACAGTTTTTTTAATAAAAAATTTTTTTTTATTGTAGTAATTATTCTACACATTAAAATAATTTTCTATGTCTAGGGTCCCCATTTCTTAGACATATGTCAGCACACCCTGCCCTCCACCACATCACCTTCCCCACTGTCCCGTGGGCTCCGCCACCATGTGGCCCCACCCGCTCCATTCCTTTGTGGTCACCTCAGTTCTATTATACATGTTGCAGGGTTGGTTATGTTTCATCTGTTCTTTTGTTTTGTCTGTTCATATTCCACCTATGAGTGAGTTCATCTGGTCTTGTATTTTTCTTCTTTTCGCTTGTTTCACTGAGCATCATCCCCTCTAGATCCATCCATGTTGATTCAAGTGACAGGGTTTCATCTCTTCTGAGGGCTGTGCAGTGTTCCATTGTGTGTATGACCACATCTTTATCCATTCTTCTGACGCTGGGCACTTAGGTCATTTCCAGTTCCTAGCTATTGTGAACAGGGCTGCAATAAACACGGGGTTATGTACATCTCTGCGGAGGGCACTTTTATATCTTTTGGGTGGATGCTCAGAAGTGGGATGACGGGATCATATGGGATTTCCATCTTCAGTTTTTTTTGAGGAATCTCCAAACTGTTCTCCATAGGGGTTGTACCCATTTGCACTCCCACCAACAGTGCAAAAGCGTTCCCTTTTCCCATATCCTCGCCAGCATTTGTTGTTTCCAGACTTTCAGAGAATAGCCCGTCTTTCAGGTGTGAGGTGCTGTCATTGTTGTTTTAATTTGCATTTCCGTGATAGAGAGTAGGAACATAATTTCATGTGCCTGTTGGCCATCTGTATATTCGCTTCAGAAAAATCTCTCTCCAGTTCCTCCTCCCGTTTTTTGATTAGATTGCCTGTTCTTCTGTTGTTGAGTTTTATGAGTTCTTTGTAAATTTTAGATATTAAGCCTTTGTCAGAAATATCAAATGCAAATATCTTCTCCCAGTTAGTAGGTTTCCTTTGGTTTTGGTGATGTTTTTCTTTTGTTGTGAAGAAGTTCCTTAGTTTGATGTGGTCCCAGTTGTTGATTTTTCTTTTTGTTTTCCTTGCTGTTGGAGTTGAAGTCCCCAAGGACTGCTCTGCGACAATGTCATGGGAAGTCTTTCCCATGTTGTCTTCTAAGAGCTTGATGGTTTCTGGTCTTATGTCCAAGTCTCTAATCCATTTAGAGTTAATTTTTGTGCGTGGTTTTAGAGAGTAGTCTAGCTTCATTCTTTTGCATGCAGCTGTCCATTTATCCTAACACCATTTTGATGAAGAGACTTTTCAGGTAGTGTTTTGATGCGTTTTTACAGTATCAGCTCTTTGACTTGATAGGGGTAAACAGTGTTGATGTAGGGATTCAGTAAGATGTGTGGAAAGTTGTTATATTTCCTTTGCTTTTACTTACCGAAGTATGCTCTGTATACAGTGAAGGGCATTTTGTTCCAGGGAGGGCGTCCCCAGGGGGAGCCCAGGGTTAGCTGACATCCGGAGGCCCGGCCCCCGTCACCCAGTCTGCTCCATCACCGACTTCCTGGCGTCCCAGCCGCTCTTGCTCTGCTCCCTAATGAGCTTCTCCAGTGTCTTTACCCGTCTTCTCTCAGATGCTGCCCTCTTCTTTTCTTTCACTTGTGCTAAAATATCTCTATTTCCCAGGATACTTACTTCATCCTTTGCTTAAATTCAACGTGAACCAAGATATGGTTAGGTCTGCCCATTCTCTGAAGACCTTCTAATCTCAGCAGTCAACAGGAATTTCTTTTTTGTGCTCCCAAGGCATATTTTGGATGTTGGTTATTGTTTTTATCAAATGTGCTCTGCAAAGCAGAACGTAGCTTAGGTTTTATGGATCAGGTTTTTAAACTCCCGTTTACTAAAATCCAGTTATATGCCTGGCTTTGTGCTAGGCTCTGGGATACTGTGGTGAGAGTTTATTTCTTGAGGTCAATCCGATCACATAGCTGCTTCCACGGCAGTGTGGATGCGCCAGGAGATGCAGGGTTTGGGAATGCCAGCCCCAGTATAAAGCAGACTCAGGTTTCGGGGGGGGCGCCGGGTTGGGGTGGGGTGCGCCGGGGCTGAGACCAGCAGGCAGCAGGGCTCCACAGTGCACCTGGGACCTGCTCCGCCAGCTGCACCCAACACGTGCCTCCTTGAACTGGCCCGAATCACTGGGGATGAACATCTCATAACCTTTTTCCCCCCAAAAGAAGTGTAATCATTTTGCATGAGAATCTTCGAGAGTCACTTCTTAGTGTTTGGCTTTGTGTGACCCTCAGTATGACATTCTGCCTGGATGACTCAGGGTTATTATTCTGTTTGTTGCCATTTTGCACTGTAAGACATCATGTTCTCAGGTCATTTTGACCAGGAGAAGGATGTTTATAAATAACCTGAATGATCCCTGATTGCTTTTTTAGTTTTCCTGTGTGCTTCTTGTTTTTCTTCCTGTTTCCCGTTTGACCGCCATCAGTGGTCTTTTATGTGGCGGGACCGCTGCTGTTTCTGATGAGCCATCGGTGAGGAGCCAGTGGGCCAGTCTCACCAGGCAGTCTCAGGAGAGCCCAGGGTCCGAGGCGGGGTGGCCGGCTCCACCTTCTGTCCCAGCATGACTTCCACCGGGCTTCGGTCACAGCTCCAGTTCACTCATTGTCCTGGAATCCCAGTGCCCGAACAGAGTGCTTCTTTTGACAAGATGCTTTGCTCCTCCGAGCCACGCCGGCAGGTAGGTGCCATGTTTAGTTAGGTCTTGGTCGGGGCGTTGCTGCCTTGGTGTGTTTTTGACAGCTGAGACGTTGACATTTCTCCAGCACATCTCGGCCGCTTTGCTTCCCTGCCGGCCTTGTCTCATCGCAAGTGCTTGCAGGCGGTTCACGTTTCAGTTAACAGACAAGGTTTCCTGAGTTGTGTTGGTTTATTATAGACTCCTCCGTAGCGTCACAACAGGCCTTTAAAAGGAGCTGTAACCGAATTTGAATACGTTAAGGCATATCACTGAAATTCCATAGTGGCGATGTACTTCCCCAGTGGAACTGGGTTCGCGCATGATGAGACGCTCGCTGTGAATGACGTGCTTCGCTCACGTGGCAGAGGAACGCTGCGAGCGGGGGACAGCCCACCGGCGGTGCACCGAGGCCCCGCGTTCCTGTCCCGCCAGTCTGTTCTGCAGCCAGAACGCCGGCCACTGCTGGACCTCATGCTTCGTCAACTGAAAATCACAGCAAACAAAGAGCCCAGACTTCTGGATTCAAATTGCAACCTTTATAAAACATGAATGGGGATTTTCAAATAATACAAGTTTCTGCTAATTTATGACGTAAGCAGTGAGTCAGTAACTTGTCTGTAGATTAGTCTCCTTGTGTTGACTGGTTGGTTTCAAGGATGCTGAACCAGATTATGTTTGAAACTAGTACTAACATTGTAAATGTTTCTTAAAGTGGCAGGAAGGGAGAAGAGGAAGAAGCATTTTTATTTGCTTATTTTGCGCCGCCCTTTCCGCATCAGGGTCCACACCCCAGCAGTCTGAGCCACAGGTGACTTAGAGACCGTCCAACTCAAATGCTGATAAGGAGACTGTGACCTCAGATTCTTAAACTGTTGTTCCTTTCGGGGATGATTTACACAGGTTTTGTAGATTGTTGGCTGAATGGAAACAACTGGTCCACAGGTTTTGATCCTGCCGACGAAGTCTTCATGTCAGTGTTTCTCCTGCTGTCTTCTGAATCTTCTTTCTGGTGACACCACCAGATCAACGAAAGAAGTAGTTGCGTTTGAGGCAGAATTGGAGATATATTTTGGGAGATAAATTCAGTTGCTCAAAATATGCTCATTGCTCATTAGCAGGTATATTGTGCTCTCCTCGTAATAAGAATTATTTTTGTGAATATATTCCTAAAGATTGAAGACCAAAGGATGGAATGGAATACTAGTCCAATAATATTATATTTGTCTTTAAACCTAAATATTTAAATGATGAGGAATGTATTGAAATGGTTTTATTTAATTTGTATAACAATTAGATGAAATTTTACATTTTGTAATTGAAAAACAGAATAAAGCATATATAATAAGTGTATACGATTATGTATATAAAGTTATATTCTCTCTTATTAATGTTATATTCATCTTTCCCTTCTAAAAATAAATACACACCCCTCCGCCCCTGTGTAGGGGAGATAGGGAGAGTGTGAGTGCATGTGTGTGTATCACACCTGTCTTTTAGCAATTCCAGATTTCTTCAGGTGATTCTAATTTAACTGTTTTTCGGTTCAGATTTTTAGTTATGTAAAAGTTATATATAAAAATAGTAGTAAAATGTAATCATTCTATTTCATAGTGTAAGTTTTGGCGACAGTATCTGTTAAGGTCAGAGTCTGTTTTCATCAGCATTGCTTTGGATATAGGGTTGCAAGTCTAGGCTGGAATCCTGAGTCTGTTAGACAGTTAACGCTTTTTGGTTTTTTGGTTTTCCTACCTAAGTGTTACAAAAGCTTTGCATTCTGTGGCATAGTAGACATGATATATTCAAGATGACTCAGACAATAAAATTTACTTATTTTCCACACGATCACTGGTGCTGCTTGCCGGAATAAAACTGAGTTATGTATACAGATCTAAAAACAATCTATGAGATATGAGGTCATTTTCTTTATATAGCCATAGTTAAATAATTGGTTTGTATGACTGGTTTTATAGTAAAACTTGTTATGGTTTTATACCCTTATATTCAACACAGATTTAAGGTTGTAAAGAAATACATTAAAAGAAACAATACCAGAGATCTTCTAAAAAGTG
Organism: Solenodon paradoxus; assembly: GCA_004363575.1. Classification (NCBI taxonomy): domain Eukaryota; kingdom Metazoa; phylum Chordata; class Mammalia; order Eulipotyphla; family Solenodontidae; genus Solenodon; species Solenodon paradoxus. Next base: position 150,753 of record RJWH01002089.1, on the reverse strand, counting down.
TAACTTGATTATATTTACAAATTTTCCACACCATTTAAAGTTTGTTACTCGTTTTTAAATAGGTTTGGAAGGCTTATTTATTTTAAAACCCTTGTTGATTTATTCACTCATTCTTTTTGTTTAGTCTTTTGCTAAACAACTTTATTGAAGAATAATGTAAGTACAGTAAACAGCATCTGTTTAAAGTGCACAACTTGACGGGCTCTGACAGTTCTGTGCACACTTTGCCGTCATCAACAGAATCGAGATACAGAGTATTTCTATCACCGCCTTAAGAGTGGGGCCTTTTTGCTCCCACCGTCCCTTTCTTCCTGCTTTTTGTCACCGTAAATTAATTTGCAATATCAAGTAGTGCACACCCTTGAGTAAGTCTTTGTGTGGACATCTGTTTTCATTTCTCTGGGTAATTACCGACCAGGGGCACGGCTGGGTGTGACGACTTCACTGGACTCTGCCACCGAGGCTCTGATTCCTCTCAGTGGGCTGTGCTCTGCCGTCTTCGGTGTGGACTTTTATCTGGATGGATTTATTTTTGCACTCTTACGAATTTTTGTTTGCACTATTTTAAAGGGAATTAAGCACTGTTACTATTTAAAGTGCAATTGGTTTTTGTATATTAACCTTTATCTTACGTATTTCAAAAATCACTATAGTCCCTTTATTGGATCCTGATGTTTTTCTGTGTAAAAATCATGTCTTATATGAATGAAAGTAGCTTTACTTTTGCTTATCCAATATGTATGCCTCTGTGATTTGTTCCTTATCATTTTTTGCAATATATTTTTCTTAAAATCTATTATATTTGACATCAATATACCCACTGTATGTGGGTATTGTGGTTACTGATTGCTTGAAGTATCTTTTCCAGATATTTTTAATATATTTTTTATTTTAAATAGATCTGCTTGTGTCTTTGAATGTTGGCTGTCTCATGAATACCACATAAGTTTGATCTTTCCTTTTAATTTAGTCTCTTGAGCAGTGTTATCACAATGAACTGTAACTGGTTGGCATTATACTTTATTTTGCTCCGTTTTATTCCGTGCCTTGTGTTTTTCATCTGCTTCACTTTTTATTCTGTGTTGACCTGAATTCTATCAGCTTTTGTTTATCTGGGAGTGTTTGTTCTTCGTCTTCATTATTGGAGTGTAGTTTTGTTAGAGATAGGACTCTTGATTCATTTGTTCTTCTGACTTTGAATTCTATTGCGTTTGATAATTCTTATTTGTACTTTTCTTCTCTGCATGATGCAAAGTCACCTGTTAAATATGTATCTGATGTTTTCTTTTGTTACTTTTGTTATTTTCTGATTTTTGTTTTAGTGGTTTGACTAGGATGTTTCTAGGTTTGAATCGTTTAGTATTTATTATTCTTGATGTTTTTTGGTTTTCTGTTTGTAGATTTATGTTTTTCATCGAATTGGGAAACTTTGCAGCCATTTTGTTTAAAAATATTTTTTTCTGTTCTTTTCCCTCTTACTAGGATTTTTATTGTACTGCTTATTAAAGTACTTGAAATTGTTCCACATGTCTCTGAGACTTTGTTCATTTTCCTAAAATTTTCTTTTATTTCCAGTCTTGTTATTAGATAATTAAAATTCTGTCTTCAAGTTCACTGAATCTTTCCTCTTTTCTCATGTAGTATTCATTCTCGTGTGATGCTTTTTAGCTCTAGCATTTTGTTTTTTTTAATAATTTTGTTATCATGATCGCTGTCATTATTTAATTTTAGAACATTTAAAATAGTCTTTTAGAATTTGTTTGCATTGAAAGGTTTTATATGATAATTGGCACCTGCTCATTTGTTCTTCCTGAATCTGGATGACAGCGTATAGTTTCCTTTAAGCACATCTTTTCCTCCTTCTCTTCCTCCCTTTTCTGTTGTTGAAATATAGGACTTTTTGCATTATATACAACATAAGTAAGTTTGCATTTTGATTCTCTTTTCAAGGGTTTCTTTTTCTCCTCCCTTTAATTTGTATGGTTTTAAAGCCATGGAATTTTATCTTTTCATGGTATGTAGCTTTTAATGTTGCTATTTTTTTTACGTCTTCATTGCCCCCCAGCCCCCTCCAGCCCCAGACTTTGTAAGGAGTTTTCCCTGGGAATGAAAGACTGACTAGTCAGACATCGATTTACGTAGGTGTGCATTGAGGGTTCCTTGAACGTTTAGGTTAAGTGTAATTCTGGGCCTTTTTCCTCTCAGATGTGATTTCTTACGTTTCTTTTGTACCTCTGCTTAGTCAGCCTGGAACGTGTATATAACTTCATCTAGTCATTTTATTGCCCTTTTCTTTTTAGACTTTCTTTGCTTAATTGCCTACTAGTTTGCCAGTTTCCCCACTGGGCCACCGTGGAGCAGTGTCTATAAGATTTTCTCATTGTCTCCTCCTAACTTTATGAATTTTAGGTGATAAATGTGTGAGTTTTTGCTTTCCATTTCAAATACTTTCCTCCCTCTGCCAGAGCTCCTGTGTTTTTGGAGCCAATCGGACATGGTAACGCGACCAGGATCCCGCTCGCTGGGGAGGCCGGAGGAAGCTGCGTCTTCCCTCCGCCTCTAACCCAGAGCTTTAGGACTTTGTCGCAGTGAAGTGCTTTTGCACTTATCCTGAATTTGATTTTCAAATCTTGGAATTACTGCTTTGACAGATTTATTCTTATTTTTGAGGAGGTGGTTTTCTAACCTATTTATTTTGCCAATATTGGACATTTCTCAGTGAGTCATTATTTCTTCAAAAGTTTCTTCTGCTCCACTTTTCCCCCCTTTTTTTCCTTCCTTCTGGGACTCTAGTAAATTGGTTAAATGTTAAGTCTTTTTATAATTGTTCTTCTGGCCCTTGAGTCTCTCTTTAATCTTCAAAAAAAATTCAGTCTTTTTTCTTCTCTAGTCTTCATATTTAGTTTTCTTCTTTCATTTTTGTATTGACTGCTATTGATCTGTTCTCAAACTCACTGATGCTTTGGCATCTGCATTTTCTTTTAAGCCCATTTTTAATTCTAGATATTTTATTTATTCTTTTGTTTCCAGGATTTCCATTTGGCTTTTTAAAGTCAGTTTTTATTTCTTAGCTGAAATTTCTTTTAATTTGTTCAGAGCATATTCTCCTTATTTCCTAGGTTGGTTGTGATAACTACTCTGACATCATCTTAGCATTTTGATCATCTCGGTTGTCACATGTTTTTGCTTGAACTTCCATCACATCTTTCTGACTCTGTCAAGTAATGTGTGCATTGGACATTTTCTAATTTATGTTGTGTGGTCTATGAGTTTTGCTATATTGCTTCAAAAGCACTCTGTTTTTCCATTTTAGCCTGTAGTCAAGTTGATTACCTTCATGTAGCACCTGCCAGGCCTGCAGTCGTCAGTCTCTTCTGTCTCCTCTCTGATACTGAAGTTTTCATTGCGGTCTGTGGTTACTCATCCTTGTCCGCTCTCAGGTTAGGTGTTCTGAGTGTGTCTGCAGAATCACGTCCCCGTGGCATTCTCTTTCACGGTGCTCACGTCTTAGTCTTTGACTCTTGTTGCTCCGGGGCACTTTTGTCGTCATCTGGAAGAAGAGTTATTTTCTTCTGTCATGACTTTAGCTGCCTGTCTTTTCTGAGTCACCTCTCAACTTAGATACCCTCAGAGTAGAGCCACCAAAGAGTGGGCGCAGATTTACCTTTTGCTCTTTGCTTGCCTCAAGACTTTGTCTCTACTCTGAAAGGTAGCCTTTGTTTACTTTCGAAAACCATCAGATATCTTTTCAGAGTTTTGTTCGGATTTGCAACTGATACTCAGGAGAGAGTTGATATTTTAGCAGATTCTCTCTAAGCACTTTAATATGCTTTCCTGTCAGGCAGCGCTCCTCTGCAGCACTAGAGGTTTCCGTGTGCATTTCCCCCTTCCGTCAAATACACGTCACACCTGTCCACACCAAATTCTCATTTATTTAAAATAATCCTAAATTGTATTCCCAGGGCATTGTATGTTCATTGTGGGAAATTGAGGGGGAAATTTATAAATTGTAATGAATGTGAAAAAAAAAAATCACACTTAATTCACTTGAATATTTTAATTTTTTTGGTAGTGCACATGTGAATGTGTTACAGAGAAGACCCGAAGCTCTGGCATTGCTTAAAATTAAGTGAGAGGTATTTTCCCATGCCACTAAATGCTGCTTGTGGCTATTTTTATGGCAGCAAACTCTCCATATGTATGCATGTAAGAATTTATATGTACATTTCTTAATGCCTTTTACTGTTGGTTGACTTTATATATGACCCTGTGGTGGATATTTTTGTTTGAATATTATTGTGCCCTCTATGTATTATTTCCTAAGGATAGATGCCTAGAATTACAAATACAGGATTTCAAAGTGAGTAATGATGTTCGAAGTTGTTTCATACCTAATGCTAAGCTGTGTTTTAGAAAGTCACATCCACAGAACCCTTGGGAAGGCACAGCTTAGTGCCGCTCCTAAACATTAGCATAGATCTGTAGTGGGTTTTTGTTCGATGAGTGGGTTTCTCATCATCTGTTTGTGATGGTTTGGAATGAACTATTTTGCTCATGCTTTTTTACACAAAAATATTAACATGTCCCAGTTTAAAAACAATCTCTTCTTTTTCGATGCCTTCTTCATATATGTTTCATTCTGCTTGTTTAAATAACTGCTTTTAAGCTGTGTTACTGGTTAATAAGAAACCAAATTTCATACCTGTGGTACTATTAACTTCAGAAATATTTTCTTCAGTAAATCTTTTTTTATGATCTTTTGAATATCTTCACGGATCAAAAGGAATCCAAAGTTTGCTAAACCTCATGGAATGTAATTGATAGGATCAAATTTTAAAAATTGGACTCAGATTTGAACTTAAAAGCACTTTTAGCCTTTTGTAATTTTTCATATAATAAGCCTTAGAGATTTTCCATTCTCATAAAAAGTGAAAAACTGCTTTCTTTTTATTTTAATGCTTTCATTTGTATCCTCATTTTTAAGTTGCTGGTTTTATGTAAATGAAATACATAAAATGTCAAGTAATACTAGTTTTTTATGGAAAATGATTTGTTAATGCACAGTTGATGCTCCCTTTCTTCACGAGGCACCTTGTCTTGGGGACAGTTCATCAGCATACTGTAGCTGTGGGCGTCCACTTGGGCTCTTCTTTGCCTCCGGACTGTTTCAGACATTCCCTGAGGGCTGGGGGACTGGGAGCACTTTGGTCTGCCTGACTCTTGCAGGCGTTTTATGCTCTGCCATTTGCGGGCAGGTGGCTGTAAGGTGTGATGGCACATTACCTACAGAATGTTTTCCTGCGGCGCCTTTCTGGTGCAGTGCGCGCTCTGAAATCTGTTTCTCTGTCCTGTTTGACATCGTCTACTAGTGCTCGCTCGGCTGCCGTTGTCGCCACCTGTTGGGCCCACATTGTCCACTGCCGTACTTTGGTGTCCAAGAATTATGGCTAAATAATTACTAATGGCTAATAATTACAAGACACCGTGAAGCATCATCTCATTAAATAAAAGTGATTTCCGCCAGCACCCCTGTGGTACATTTGCTGTATCCTGAATTGTACAGTGCTGGCCACCAAGTCATAATCCTTAGAGCCAGTAGTTGATGTCTAAGCCTGGGGACACTGTGTGTGGAAATAATAACTTTACCTTTGAAAGTAAAATTGGCAAGTAGAACTAATTATGAAGATGAACAAGCCAAAGTACATAGAAATATGAAGTGACAATGTATTGAGAAAGGCTCTCGGAAGGTGTGTGTATGTATTGATATTAATTCACTCTTAAAGAAATAACATTAATATGCTCTATTGTCACACCCTGGTGGCTCAGGTGTTAAGCCTGTGCCTGGGGGGCAGTCCATATGCAAGAACCAGGACCCAAGGCCTGGGTCCGGGTGAGACCACTAAAAGGAACACTCAGTAAACTTTTTGTTTCTTCTCTCCCATCCTGTCGGCTGCCTACTTTCTGTTTGCCTTCATTTCAGTCTTGTCTGCCTTTCTGCCTCTTTAAAAAAAATCTCTAATATGCTTTATTTTGCTTCCACTTGCTTTTTTGTCAGGGTAGTGTCAATTTTGGTATATACTACACATGGAGTTAGAGCTCTCCTTTAGGACAGCCTGACTGGGCTGGCCGTTTAGTTATAACATTTTGCCAATTTGATGAATGCACAGTAATTTCTGTATGTATAAGGAAATTTTAATCTGGCAGGAATATGTAGGTTTTAGCATCGTTGTGCTCAGAATTGGGATGCAGCTGTACCTGGAAGAAATGTCACTTCTGCTGTTGTACGTGGTCCTCTCAGCATGTGCAGTGCTTCGCTCCACTCTTCGAAGGCAGGAGAAGCTTCAGGAATTTCCCCTTTTCGACATGTCTTAATAGGAAATAGGGAATCACTTCCTAACAAGGTCATTCATAACAGATAAGATTAATTTACTCAGTTCTGTTCCACAAATACTGCTTTCTGGAATGTGGAAGCCCTGAGCTCCACACGTCATGAGAGCAAACGTGGCTCTGCCCTTCCTGACGGGGTGCAAGTTTTCCTGTCGTGCTGTGTCTGCGGAGGCAGTGGACAGGTGCTGGACCCGTGGCCACCCCAAATGGAGGTGAGAAAGACCATAGATGGACAGTGCTGAGCGGTGAGCCTGTGTCCGGACCGCAGTCCACGTGCCTCTCTCACCCAGGATCCTGGGGAACACGGAGCCACATCCACTGATGGTTTGGGGGTTTACTGTGGATTAGGTGCAGGTGCTCTCCGGGGCTGGGTCCTGATCTACTCTAGTCCTCTTAGTGGACGAACAGATGCAGACTCAACCTAAGTGGACAAGTGGAGTGTCTAAGTAGCTTGTGTCTGGTGTTGTCTTAAAAAATGTAAAGTTTTCTGTTTTCATTGTTTCTCCAATTCCAGAATTATGGATAAGGGATTGTGAACCTTCCTAGAAAACAGGAAGGGAGATGAGAGTGGTCATGTAGACTGTTAGCAGGTCGTGACGTGGGACAGCAAGGCGGCTCTGAGTTCATTCTGCAGGTGTCAGGGCCCCTGTGGGCACTGTCTGGCGCTCTGAGGCTGGCAGTGTGAGGACAGAGCCGGTAAAGGGCTATGAGACACTAGGAGAGTAGCTCGAGCCGGCCTTTTCTTTAAAGAGCCCAGTGCCCTTGTGTGGAGGCTGAATCTGGGTGGTGGCGTTTAGGGTACCGCGGAGACCTTGAAGACTTGATGCGGCGGAACAGGGAACACGTGCTGAAGTGACATCCGAAGACCCGCGCCTTGGCGGTTAGCTTGGCGCCGGCGGTAAGGGAGGCCCCAAGTTCAGACTGAATGATTGCGGCGTCTTTAGGGAGTCGGGGATGAGATGATGACCTGTGGAAAGCCGACCCACGTTCCACAAGAGGGACGGGACCACAGCTGCCTGCGCCGCGGTGACGGGTCCTGCCGGCGGGTGCGCTGGACGGGTTCGCCCGGGCTGCCCTGGCCTGCCTTTCGCTTTGTTTTCTTGCCCGAGGACTTACTGTCCGCCCCGGGGTCCTCCCGGTGTTGACTTCCGTTGCGTTCAGATTCGCAGGTTGTCACCTCGCGGGGACGGCCACCCCGCGTGCGGGGGCCGGTGTTCCGGTGGCCGGTGTTCCGGTGGCCGCTGCGCAGCTGCCGCGTTGGCCGGGGCGCCGGCGTGGCCTGTCTCCCTGTGGGGGGGGCACCCCGGGAGCGGAGGGCCGTGTGTTGGGCTGGGAGGAGTCACGGGTGGGGTGGCCCCGAGGTGCAGAGGGGTCACGTGTGAAGTAGAGGTAGGGCCAGCAGAGCCAGTGCCTGGGAATTTCAAGGTAAACCGCAGACAAGAGTGTTGAGTGATAGTGAGTTTACAGAAAACAAAAAAAAATTAGGAAGGGATTTTGTTTTCTGAAGTCTCTCAGCTGGCACTGTTTTCCACATGCTTCTGTTTCCTGTAATGTCAACAGTTTCTGCTCCCTTTTTGGCCTCTCCTGCTGCTTCCCAAGGTCGCGTAGCCGGTGTTTGCGCATGTGCCCCACGACAGGTTTTGGTTTGAGCACAGACGCGCCTTCAGATTGCTGGTTCCGCAGAGCAGCTGCGGATTTCTTACACTTTCTCGGCTTGCCCTGTGTGTGCTTTACAGATACTTTGTTGCTCTGACCGCAAGAAGGGCCGCTGGGTGTTAGGGAGGCACAGCCAGCGAAGAGAACGCCTGCGTTTCCTATAAACTGCTTACGGCGGGTTCGTGTTTACCGAACGTTTGCCGGCGCGCGGGGGTGCTGGCTGCTGGAGCACGAGGGTCCCGGGTGAGGGACTCAGGGAACCCAAGGCAGGTTCAGGTTCGTTGTCAGTCTCCTTGTCAGCTCAGGTCTCTGTTACTTTGGGTGTCAGTGAATTGATTTCTTTAAGTAAAGCCTTTCCCCATCTGCAGGAATGGTTTGAGTAATGAATTCTTTTGTGCAGTGTCCAGAGAAGAAAGGTGGACTGTGTTTCCTCCTTGCGTGTTTACTGTCGGTCTCATTCATTCACCAACTGTGAATTTACTAAGTATATCGGGAGAAGAGCTCAGAGATATCCACTGTTAGATACTATGCGGGTAGCAGGTATGGATTAATAGTTATTGAAACAATACATTTAACATTGACACACATCACAGTGGGATACAGAATCCACATGTAGGGCAATATACGTTGAAAATTCTTCTGACCTTATTTTAGGTCTGGAGTAATTTTTTTGTTTTCAGTATAAATATGAGCAAAACGTGGTGAAATATTTTTCATGTTATCTTTAGGACTAGTCATAAGGATAGAATTAAAAAAAACGTTTCTCATTGGGATGATTTTGGTTGGTAGTATTTGAAGAGATAATTCATTAGTAAACTTTGGTGGAGAGATACAGTCCTCAAGTCTCGATTGTTTTTATTCTTTATCTTTTTAAGGTGCAGGCGAGAATAAAGGTGAGCAGGCGGGAAGAGAGAGGAGGAGGAGGAAGAAGCATCTTTTCTTCCGGTTCACGTTGCTTGTCTTCCTCGAACCCAGGCATATTGCTCCTTGGGAGGCAGTTGACCCCACCTGGGTTCCACAGGGTGCACCTCAGGGTGCTTCTTAGAAGGTGCCACTTACTGGTACCCACAGAGCCCTGTGTCTGGTGCTGTTCTAGGTTCCGGGGGGTCATGTGCAGACTCTGGTCTCTGACCTTGGACGCTGGTGGAGGAAATCACGTGTTGAAATTGATAGGAAGCTTTCAGTGTTTGGTGAGCTAATGTCAATGACAGATGTTAATAATCTCCCTCAGTTTTCTTAATATTTTTAATATTCTCTCTGTATGGCTCTTCTCCAGTGTTTTCTAAGATACTGATTTGCATTGCGAGTCAAGATGACAATGCGCCAAACGCCCGTCCTCTGAAATGTTAGCTCTGGGAAGTCATCGCGCCCTTCGCATTGGCACTGGACCTTCCCTTCCCTGACTGGGGAGAGGCAGGCAATTACTGCCGGCGTCCAGTCGCTCCCTGAGGAAGCTGCTGCGCTCACAAAGGCCCGCGTCTCTCTCGATCTCCCTTCACTTCAGTCGAGGGGGACTCGCTGCCACTTGCAGTTCTGCTGTCGCTGGTAGCTCTGCTTTGACCTTGCCCTTTAGTGCTGTCTTGTTCAACACTGATTCTGTGTAATGGAGGTTAAACGTCCCCTACACTGTACTTCAGAGACCACTGGCAACTTTGACCTTTGACTGCAGTCGTTGTTAGTCTGCACATGTGCCCAGTGATCACTGTTCTTCAAAGGGTCCTATAGGGTTTTAGAAGAAACGATATGTCAGAAGTTTTCCCAGTGTAGAGAAAATAGAAGGGGTGGTGTAAATGAGCATTTTATCAATTCAGAAAGTGAAAGCTCGATGAGGGCATATGTCAAAAATGTGTCCTTATGAATCTTTTTTTGTTGTTAGTTTAACCATTGCATAGCTTTGCTTTCCTGATTAAATTTTTTGCAAATAAATTTGAAAGATGAAAGAACTTATATTTAAATCTCAGTTGTTGGATTTAACAGGTCTCATTTTTTTTTTTTTTTTAACTGCTTCTTTATGAGGTGAACAATGTCTCCTTTAAAAAAAAAAAATGAATTGTTTATTTTTAGGAAGAAGGCAGGTAAGCTGCAGGCAGGAAGGACGAGAAAGGAGGAAGAAGCATTTCGTTGTTTTAGTTGTCCCCACCAGTGCCAGGCAGGAACTTGGGCCTCTGGGTTGTGTGTGGCCTGCGCCCCAAATGTGGTGTTAACATCTGAGCCACTAGCCAACAGAATCGTTTTGTTGCATGGTTTTCTGGAGAGTCCATAACGCGGTTCTGCTTATCGAATATTTGTTTTAATACAGAAACAAATGCTACTGTTCCCTTTACCATACAAGCACCAAACAGCTAATGTGTTTATAAATATCCTTTTTGACATTGATTTACCAATTCAAGTAAAAATAGTTGAATTGCAGAGCTGAGTGAATGGAAGGATTATGGATTTTATTGAAAGGGTATGGGCTACTCTGTAGAGTCCCAGGCTTCCTGTAATTGAGGAAAAGGGTGCCTGTAGATGTAACTCAGAGGAGTCAGTCCTGGCATTGAACTAGTTGAGTAAGACCCCATCTGGTTCAATCAGGGTGATTTTGTCATTTGGTTAGTTTCTTAGTTTTTCTTAGGAAACGTTTACTAAGATTCACTTGTCAAACAAAATGGCTCACTTTTAATAAGCGAACAAAAACTATTCTATCCTCATTTCTTGAAATTTTTAAGCTTGTTGAGGCTAAACCCACTTATGAAAGACAAGCATGGTTTTGGCTGGTAATCGGAAGGTGTAAACGAAGTCAGAAGGTCTAATGCACCATCCTGTATTCTGGAAAGACAGAGTGTCCTGAACACTGCTAACTGGTTTTCGAGTTCTTTTTTTCTTTACTGTGTATGAAGGAGCCTTTCCTTCAATAGTCAGAAGTTTACTATATGTGCTCTTTCAAGAGAGCAGAGTCTTTGCTGAATGAATGCCCACCTTGCCTGTGCAGAAATGTCACCTCTGGGGAGGGATGGTGGAAAGTACCTGCTCCTTGTCTCTGTGATTCTGTGGGTCCAGGTCTGGGCCCCCAGACTTGCCTTTTTCATGAGCACAGGTCATTTTGATACTGGTGATCCAGAGATGACCATGGTGTTGATCATGTAGAATGTGTTCAAATCTAGACCAGGAAGAAATCTTGTGTCACTTGTTCTGAATCTCTCATTTTTGCAGATAAAGAAGCTGAAAGGGAAAGGGCCAGATGTCATTGACACTAACCCAGTGGTTAGTGCCAGGACTGTGGGGTTCCAGCCGTGCGAGGTCCTCCACGTGCGTCCCTGGAGACACTGCAGTTACCTGTGTTGGAACACAGACGTGTGCTTTCCCCAGGTATCGTCTAGATACTGAGTCGTTCTGCATGCAGCACATGGCTCGAGTGGAACAACTCCCAGCTTAACATTCTTTTCCTTGAACTTGCTCATGCGGGCTGCCCTGCGCTTCCAAAGCAGTGCTGCTCGGCGTGTGATTTCCTTCTTCTGAGAGCAGTGTGAGTGGACAACTTCTGGAAGCCTTTGGATGTGCTGCTAGGGCTTTCTTTTCTGAACAGTTCACAGAAAACTCCCTCTCGACAGGGGAGACCAGTGATTCAGAAGGATTACAGATGCCGTGTCAACAGGAGGAGGAGGCAGCTCTGTCTAAGCCGCTGCTAGTAGAGCAGTCCCACTACCTCCGTAAGCCAGTGACTTAAGATGCGTGTCAGTGCTGATCATCAGACACAAAAGCAAGATTTACCTTGGATAGGCATCAGTCTAGCATATTTTTCAATGGGTAGTCTAGAACTGGCTGAAAAATGCAGTAAAAATAATTCTCACAAAAGTTCCTTTTCTTGTTAGCAAACAGTTTAATTTGGTTTTAAATGTGAATATAAATGATTACTCTTTTTTCAAACTGAATAAAAGATAAATTTGTACAGCTGTTTTGTCTTCTTTCACATTTCACTTTTCTCTACATGTTTTTAGGACTTTTTTATTTAAAAATCTTTTTGCAGTATGTTATTACTTTGTAGAACCTATTCAGTATTTAAATGTGGGCAATTTTGAAATCCACTAAATAATCGAAAGCTTTCAAATTTTAATTTTCTATACTTTAAACATGTAGATCAGTCCAAACATTGAAACAGTTCCAAAGTTAAGTAAGATTTACTATTCTTTGATTTAACTATACTGAGTTACATATAAGGTTATGGTTTTATTCAACACATTTCTCTGCTTCAAATAAAAAATGTTTAACTGTTAAATTGTCAATTAAAATACTAGTTTTTATCTCTGACTTTTTTATAAGTATAATAAGCAAGGTAATTTAATGTTGCCTAATGTAGTTTTAAATCACCGCATTGGAAGGTGCTTTATGTACTTCATTAGCTTATGGAAAAATTGAAATACCGTGATAATTGTCAATTACAGTGTGTAATACTTGTGCAAACCTCTTTCTGTGCTAAGCGCTCTGAACAAGTTGAAACACTTTAGCAACATTAAATCATTCACTGAGTACATAGGAACAGAAACATTATTATTACTCAGTGTTTTCCCTATAGGATTTTTATTTGTAAAGTTGCCAAGTTTTAGGAAAATGTCCTGGCCACCTCTCTGTTTCCCAGCGCCATGCTCAGCGGGGACCGGACCCCTAGCCTGCTGTGTGGGGTCTGCGTGCCTCTGGGCGAGTAGGAGCCTGAGCGGGTGTGTGCTCTGTGCTGGTCCCACACTTCGGTCTTCGTGATACATGAGTGTCTCTTGTCATCTACAATCACGTTCGTCCCCGTGAGCCTGGACGATTGGAACTGAGCTGCACTGCTTAGCGGCAGGCCAGCTTTCATGGACAATCAGTGTCGTCCCGGGACTCGGGTCACAGGTTGTCTTTAGTGTTTACCGTAACGTCCACGTCTGTGTGGAGCAGCGTGTCCCCAAGCCCCCCGGGCGCAGCGTGTCCCCTTCGCCTTTTGAGCCAGGTCAGGCCACTGCGCCGCGTCCGATCCCCGCATCCTTTTTGTGAGATGCCGAGCCCTTCCCGTCTCCCGGGTGTGTGTTCCCTTTTCTTGCTCATCTTGTTTGCACTTGTTCCCTCTTGGTAGCTGCTTCTGACAGGAAGGGAGGCACTGTCCCCTGTGCCGTGGCTCCGTGTCCGAGTCACAGGCAGCACCGGCGGGGGCCGTGCACATTGTCGGGGGCGCCTCCCGTCGCCCCGGCTGCTCTTCTTACTGAAGAGCCTCTTGGAAGCAAGTGCTTACAGCCAGGTTTCCCCAGACCCTCAGTGATGCAGGTGCTTGGCCAGGCCCCGACACCCGCCGCCCGCGGACTGCCCAGGAGGTCCAGCGGGGACCCTGCCATCTCAGGGGGCCTCCGTGGGCCTCACCGGCTTGGGTTTGGGTGTTAACACAGCAAGTGGTTGTGTGCGGGTTTGAAAGGTGTCATCCAGGTGGGTTATTTTCAGTTGATAGCTGCTTCCTCGACAGACTTTCATCTTTTCTTGGTGTCTGAAGTGGAAAGAGATTGCCATTCATTGCCATTCTCAGCTTTTTAAGAAATGAAGCTTTAGGCACCCAGAAATAAACTGAATGTCCTTCCGTGGTGTATGAAAATGGTTTTGTGCCTTGTTTATATTTACAATTTAGGTTTTCAGTTACCTTTTTGGGAGATATTAAAAATGCACATACGTATAGATTTACTCTTGCAGTACTCCTCGCAAGTAAATTTTCTTTATTTCAAATCATTAATTTTTAGCAGGCAGGCATTTCAGTTAATGAAGGGCTTGGAATTGTACAGATTCAAGGAAAACATGACTGGGTATTCCAGTTTGACATGTATAAACAAGGTCAGCATTTAGTTTTGTGTGTTTGAGTTCAGAAATCCCAGGGAAATTACTCTCCTATTATTTCTTCTTTTGGGTAAGTTCTGAGCTACTGCAGATCCTTTCTCTCTGGCGCAGGCGTGGGCTCTCCCCGCGCTCGTGCATTTTCACGACTGCGCACTGAATCCACGTCCTTCTCTTGTCGCCAGGTCTGGTGACGGCAGTATTTGGTATGAAATGAACATTTTTCTTCTGCCACTAGCAGCTTCAAAAGGCGTTTTCCTCTAGTCCCTTTTGTGAAGTTAAAAACCAACCATCTCAAGGGAAAATAGTTTCGATTATGAGAAGACTCCAGTTTCCTTTCTAGGCTTTGGTTTAAACTTGTGTGTGCGTTTGGTGCCCGCCTTGAAAACCCTTGGCTTCACGTTGTGCCGTATACGTGGTACGTGGTCCACGGCCTGTATGTTTCTGTTCTGTGCCCAGGAGCGTCTGCAGGTGAGACCAGCGGGCCTCCTCCAGGCCGGGAAGCGCGGCGGCTGGAAATGGATATGTGCTCGCGGAGAGAGAATCCATTTCAATGGTGAGAACTGTAAACCGTGATAAATGATTTTCCTTTACAAAACTCCCCATCTCTGAGACAGTATTAGTTTTTACTTTAATTACCGGCTGCCGTAATGCTTCCTATCCATAACTGTCGACAGAATAGACTGCTCCTGAGCAGAGGGTACGGCCTGTTTACTCAGCCGTGGCGAAAAGTGCCCAAGTTCCACCAAGTCTGAACTGCCGCACAGGAGAGCGTCCTTCATTTAAATATTTAAATATTAATGTTTAATTGTGTAGGCAGAAAACTTCAATGTCGTTTTAAGGACATGCAACTTTGCCGCAGAGTCTCTGTCCATTACAGACTTCGGGGCCTTGCCTTGAGCCTCACCTGGCTCGCAGGCTTCACCTTGCAGCCATCTTGGAAAGCCTGAGTGTTTCTGTCCTTTTATTTTCTTTTCTCTCTGCTTAAAACAACAACAGAGAGGCTGTTGTCAAGGGTGGCTCTCTCAAAAATGGCTTAGTTGACATTAGCTGAAAATGAGCAGAACGACACTAACTACTAATTGATTACAGTAATTACCAGTCTTTGGCTAGTTTGTATTGGCAAACTCTATGTACTCCTGGAATAAATGTGAACTTGCAGAATGCAAGGAAAAGGTCACTCTCATTTGCATGATAGGCTTCATTAGAATATGCTAAGGACGAGACCTAGTGTTTTATGACTTCAGGTGATGAATAGCTATGATATTACTCTGCGAGATGAAAGCATGTTTCAGTCACCTTAATTTACATGCTTTTTTTTTTTAATTCCAAGAGAACTCTTTCGGGTTATGGCGGTAGAGGAGCTTGCTGTGTTCGAACTGAACTATTTCATGTGCGTGTGCATTTTGAAACAGCAAATGTCTTTTCCATAGAATTATTTGAAAGGGTATTCTTGATAGTAAGATTGTAATAATTATGGAATCTTTTTTACACTAGATCTAGTGTTACCACTTTTGTCAGTCATAAAAGAAAATCGTTTTGTAGAGGCTGTTTGAATAAAATATAGGTTAACTCATTAGAGCTTTAATTTCAGATTTTAGCTTACGGTCTTTAGTATGCTGTAGACTTATTACCTCACGAGCTTTATTGAATCCTAGAATACATTGATTTTCACTTTAAAATAATGCAATTTCATCACTTCATTAATTTTTCCTTTGAACATTTATGCTTAATTAGTACTATTTCCGTGCTGAGATTTTTTTAAATCTCGAGTGTCGGTGCAGCTGCTGTCTAATGCTTATATTTACTCAAAACCAAGACTCACAATGTGCCTGTGTCGTTTTTATGGTCCACGTGCAGTGCAAAGCTGTGGGGTTATGTAGAAATAGAAGTAGGAATATCCTCTAACTTACCTAAATACATATTTTTAAAGTCAGGAATTATGTTCCCATTACACAAATGCTCTTATTTATGGGCTCTGATCATAAAGTGATAGCTCCCATTAGCCGTCATTGTCCTTATGTTCCCATTATGAGAGAAAAATACCTTCGGCTCCTAAAAGTATCTTTATGAGAAGTATCAGCTCCTAATTAGCAGTGCCTATAATCTGTTGGAACACGGGGTTAACATTTTCTAGATATGTTGCTATTATAAAGTTTCTTCATCTTCCAGAAGCCAATTCCGCTAGCAAAACTAGAAAGAGCAGACAGTTTTTCCTTTCATCAAATGCAGTTTTGTAAAAAACTTGTACATTGAGCTTGCACAAGCTTTTTAAAATATCATTGCTGCCATGGACTAGGTCTGTAATTTATTTATTCAGAAATGTTGGAGACATTTTTGATTTATTTGTTTTTGGAGAAGTTTTGTTAAGCGAGATAATGAGCAGAGCTGGTGTTAATCATTTACCATGCAACTCTCAAGAATGAAAATTTTGCATATCTTTAGCACTGTTGGGGAAAATAAATTCACTCAATGCTAATGGTCTGTTGGTATAATTTTTAAAAATACTATCTTACTCTGGAGGAATGCAGTACACTCTTGTGTTTTGCTAAAAGCTAAACTAATCAATACATAATTATACATTTAAATGTACATATGTATTAAGCAATCATGATTATTTGTTATCTGTAAGGATGAAAAATTAATTTGTTGCAGGTTAGTGCCATAGGCCACTGTCGTACTGCCTCAGAGGCACCTTCAGCGATGCATTTTCAGCAGAGAGCCACGAGTGAGTGTGCTTGTGTGCGCACACGTGTACACACTCCTTTAGGTACATATTTTTAAAGACTCAAAGACGATCTTTTTTGGTGTCATGGTTTTGGAATCATATCAATACATTTTTGAGGAGTGGTATATGTTAAAACTGAAAAAAATCCTAGTAATATTAATTATAGACACTTATAAAGTATTATAGGATAATAAGAGGATTTTCTTTACCGTATGTTTTTTATATTTGAAAACATCTGAATATTTTAAGATGAGTGGTGGCTTTTTAAACCATAAAGACAAATTCATTTTCAAATCTCTGCCTGTGTTCTACGCTAAAATTTTTGATAGTGTGTTGAATTTCCTTAAAATTCGTTGAACTTACCAAACCAAGTGCCACTGTACAATATAAAATTGATATTTCAGGATGGATTAGAAATGGGATACTCTGTTGGTAACCGTGTCCCGTCTGAGCTCAGTGTCTTTTTCGATGTGCGCAGTTAGAAGGAGAACTCAGGCATTCGAGTCTCTGTGTGAATAGACCGGTGCAGAGTTCCTGGCGTCTGGCTGCGCACCGGATGATGAGCGCTGCAGCTGCTCAGTCCATTTTCGGGTGTGTCAGAGAAGCTTTAAGTTGCTTTAAGGAGATTTAAAAAGTTTTATGACCTTTTTGAAGTAAAATATTTGATGTATTGAGTTACTTAACTTCTTCAAGTTACAAGGTAAAGTGTCCTAATATTTCGCATCATACTTTTTAATATGAGAACGTTAGGAACTTACTTGAATTTAGAGTCCTTCTTTCTTTGTAATTTTCGTGTGGAGCTGGGGGTTCATTGTTTGAATTATCTTTGCTGCAGAACAATTCCGAGTCCAGTATGGTGTTTAATAACTACTCCAGTGTTCTTTGACCTGCTGTTTGTCCTGCTCTGGTCCCCTGAAGAGCTTCGCGGCAATTCAGAGAGACGGACAGAACACAGGCTTGTTTATTGCTAAGTGCAAAGCAAGTTTTCACCTCTCAGCGTTTGCAGGCTCTGGCTTTGAGAGTCTTTAATGCCAGTAAATTTTTTCTCATCACAAAGGGCATATATCTCTGATCACACTTCTGTTTACTAAAGAAGTAACTGTGTTGTTTTGCATCAGATTATTGGTTTGATTATTCATATTTAGGATTATCTAGAAGGTAGTGCTCAGAACTTTTCCTTTACCATTATTAGCTGTATGCTCTCCCACTCCCCAGTGTGTCCTCCTCCCAGAGTGGAAGCAAGGAGGGGAGGAAGGGGTTGGGGACAGAAGCAGGCCAGGGTTCCCTCTGCTCCAGTTCCTGAGGGCTAGCAGCTGGAAGGGACCCCTGAGGTGCCTGTTTCTGTCCTCAGGAAGGGAGAGGCAGCCTTGCCCGAAATGGGACTCCTTTCACATAATGTTCTAACCTTTGGGCAATACCTTTTTATTTTAAGTTCATCTTCAACTTAATGCTGAGAGAACATGCTTCCAGCAGTGTATTTTGAGCTGGGTTAATTCCTGGAAGGAAGGACATGATTGTAAGCATATTCACTGAACTTAATCACCTCTAAAAATACACTTTAAAGGAGGACTCCTGCACCAAGTAGAAAACTATGAAGTGGTCCAACCTGTTTTAATTTTCTAAGATTGAAAAGATGCATGCTTATTTAAAAATGAAAATGGAAAAGAAAGGGGGGGAATGTGAAGACTTGGAAACCCACATTTTTATGAAATTTTGAGCATTGAATGAAAGTGACTTCTCTGTATAAATCTATGCTACCAGACTGTCAGTAAGGACTTGATTTTTTTTTTTTTATAGTATAATGATGCTTTGTGTAGAGCTTCCATTTGGAATATAGAATGCAGTTATTATGGGCAGGGTACGAAATACCCTGTTTATTTTCTGTTGCTGCCGGGTCTCATTGGCACATAACTGGCAGGTCACAGCGACAGAAGGCCTCTTCCTTGCAGTTGTGGTGACCCTCAGGTGGAAGTTGCTGTCACTGGCCCCAGTCAAGGTGGTAGCCAGGCCCCACCCTCGCGCGGCTGTGGGAAGTCCCTGCGGACTTCCTGCGGGTCCCCATCACTTCAGTCCCTGCATCTCAGGTTCCACCTTCTTTCTGTCCATGGCATCGCCTTCTACCTCTTTGGAAAAGACATGTGTGATTACATTTAGAGTCCATGAGGGTGCCAGATCAACCTTTCCATCCTTTGATCCTTAATCTACTATCATTTCCAAAGGCACCTCGTCTTAATAGGTGGCATGTATGGGTTCTGGGAAGTAGGACGTGTGTCTTTGTGGTGACCTCTCTGCCCTATAATGATTCGTATACTTCCTCAGTCCTTGCCTGCCGCCAAGTTCTCCCCGGCAGGTTCAGTCCAGATAACTCTGACTGTGTGCACTGTGGAGCCCTGTTTCCACGCCCAGCGGGGAGCTGGTGGTGCGGGGTCAGCTGCACCGGTGGCTGTGGACGGCAGGGGTGGAGTTCAGCGGTGCGGGGCAGATTTGGGGGAGAGAGCTGAAAATTGATCCGGGGATTCCCCCTTTGTACTGATCTCTTACCTTCTCTTCTGGTCCCTGATGCTGCACAGAGCTGCGTGTTTTCCTGGGGGAGGTGAGTGCTTAGCAGAGCGGAGTCTGTGGGTTCCCCATGCCACCTAGTCCCCCGCTCCCTCCATTGCCAGCATTGATGTCACAAGCAAATGAAATGTCTTTTGGCCTGTCTTACATTTTGTAAATGTGGTTACTGCTGGGAATCCCCAGTCAGTTCTGTACTGGTCTTCACTGTCACTCACTTTCTCTCTCCAGCCTTGGCAGAGAGCTAGTCTCTTTCCCTGTGGCTGCGGATGGACAGCAGCGTCCACCTCAGGCTTGTGGTTGTCCTTGTCCAGTGCTGTACGAGAGAGTGATGCTGTCCTTCAGCTGGACCGAGGGTGTCGTTCGGGGTACAGTGTATGCACTCACAGGCGGACGCCACTGGGGGCGCATAGAGGTCAGATGCCGTTCAGGTTTCTCTACAAGTTTGAAACATTTCACATCTACACACATGCACACGAGTATATTTACATATGTGTGTGGCATGTTATGTATGTATGTATGTGAGTGCACATACATGTGGGCGTTGGTAAGTCCACAAATAAAATTGAGTAGTTTCAGAATTAGCTCTGAATCAGTCTTGCAAAGCCTTAGCAGTTTAGTTCAGGTGACACTTTACCTGCGCTAGGATGTAGTGAAGGTGGAGCCTGAGTGTTCAGCGTCACCCATCTAAGTAGAATAATGTTAATAAAGGGAGAGTCTTCTGTAGCCAGTCTAAGACCGGGCAAGCTAAAAAGCAAGAATTTTTAAAACGTGCGTAGTACAATGTGCGAAAGAAAGCCCTTACTCTGACCAGCTGTAATTCCGTAGCAGGGAAACTAGCGGCATCCCTGCGCATCAACCTTTTCATTATAATTTGACTTCCCATGCAGCTTTTTCATTACGTGATCATTTTATCAGTTACTTACAGACATTTTGTTCTTTTGTAAAGTATATTTTAATCTAAATTTCTAATTTATTCATGTTTTATTATTTTTATATTTTCTTCTTGCTTTTTAAATTTTTCTTTTTTTCTTTTTTTTTTTTTTTTACTAATTTAATTCTGATTATCGTGAGTCATTTGACCATCAGGCACAGTGAGAAGGCGCGGCATTGAAGTTGAATGACATACTCTTGTGCTGTAGATTTTCTCAGCTACAGAGGGGTGGATACGCCTGGGCAGGATGTGTTCTGCTGTGCCGGGATTGTGTTTTTTCTCCATGCGTGTATACAGGATACCTCAATTCTCGTTTAACATTCTGGCTTGTCATTGTTAGCTGTGAGATACGATGATGCTAATGTAATGCTTTCATATTTATAAAATAGGAGACTGAGTTTTCACATTAATAAGTGCACCGTTGCCATGTCTGTTTGAGGTGTGTATGTTCCCTGTTAGGACAGCTAGTCATAAAAGCCTCACGCGTTGTCACCGTTCTGAGATTTGCGAAGGTCCCTAATTGGTGTTCATACAGGTGTTTTTTTAACGGAATAACCTCTTGCAATCTAAAATGTTGTGAAAGAAGTTTTGCTTCATTACTTCTGCTTTTATCTGTAACATTTTTTTTCTTACTTGTTTTTATATCATGTCTATTGTTTCTAAAAGAATAGAATTATAAATACATTATGATTTATTTCCTGCTTCATACTTTTACAAGACTTGTTTTCATATGTTAATATTTTTGAAATTGTGATGTGTATAGTGTTAACGGGGCGTTCATATGGTGGTATTTTGTCACCTTTGGAAGATGTTATAAAATCAAGTGTGTGTTTGAAATCAATAATAAGGATCCGAAGGAAGCGCCGCACACTGAGCGACCGGGGCGCCGCACAGGCACCTCCTGCCACCAGGGCCTTTGGAGACTTGACTGTGACTTTGACTCTATTCGTGTGAGAGAACAGAGTTTCCTGCTTCACCCCGGTGAGAAACACTGATTTGCTCTCCCTTCAGGTAATGGATTAGCAGCGTGAATTCATTCATGAACTCAATTTCTCCAGCGTGTTCCCTTACTCTGCCCCGCTTCTCAGGGAAGTGATCCCGTGGTCCTGTCCTGACTCCCTTTAGTGAGTAAGTGCTTCCCAGAGTGCCGGGCACTCGTGTCTCTGCATTTGCATTCAGCACTTGCCCCTGTGGGTGCTGCAGTGGGTGGTGGCACGACTCTGGCCTGACCGGGCCCAGACGCCATTTCTCGGTGGCTGTGCAGGATGGTGGTGACTCCCTGGGCCTTGTTTTCGTAGTCAGTGCAGTGAGTTTTGTAGCTTATTTGGATTCTTTCCTTTTTTAATAGTATGAGAGTGTTGGGCAGTGCATTAAAAAGATTACTTTTCCTGTATTGTAATTTTCAGGTTATTTAAACATTAATCGTAGACTGGAGATTAAAGAAAACTAAATAAAAATTTAGCATAGCCTTGGTGTTGTGTGATAATCATGGTGATGTTGTAGTTAGACACACGCACATTACTTAAAATTGATTAAATGAAGTATGTGACATTTATAATATGACACAAAATTGAAAATGTCATTTTTTCCCCAAATTATTCTAACATGTTTCTTTTTGTTCTCTTTAACCAAAACATGACATATGGATGTATTCCTTACTGTAGATTTCTTATTGTACTTGTCTTCCCTCTTTTTTTTGTCTAAAGAAGTTTAAATCTAGGCTCTTGTAACAAAGCCTGTGTCATCAGACTATAGACTTGTGTTTTTCACCAAAACTAGAAATGTTTATTAATAACTTATCAATGTGTGTACACACATTTTTCTGACTCATTGCACAAAGGAAATGAAAATATTTCTTTGATAGGAATACAGCAGTGAGAAATGTAACTGGTGGGAGAACTGGGGAAGTCTGGATGTGGCGGCCTCAGTGCCACCCGCCAGCAGAGCAGGCCGCTCACGCACACGCCGCTGCCGAGCGGAGTGGCCGGCCCTTCGCGTGGTGTGTTGGGTGCTGATTCCAAAGGGGACAAGTCATCGCTTCCAGTCTCCTGCGGTGTTTTCTGAAGCCGGCATTTAATACCGCTTGATGTAAATCTGACTTCTTGTAACTGTGCTGGCCATGGTTTGTGAATGTATTTCTACTTTCTAACAATAGAAGCATTTAGTGTTTGTATTTTTAGACATGATAAAATTATTATTCTTATATAGTTAAATTTAGAGAGTAAGGAGTGAAATAAGATTAGGGAAAAGCACATGGATAGTTTTATTTTACACCTCATTTTACCTGGAGGCTAAATCGGTTCTTTGGCCTGTGTCATATACTACATAAAGAAACCGTTTTTTAAGATTTGTTTTAGAGAGGTATCCACAGTCACTTTGTTGTATCATCCTACTGCTTGGATGGTTTATAGACTCTGGGCATGTGCAGTCCAGGGTCCCAGGGCTGAGATTTACCCATCGCCTGTGTGTCCTTGTGGCTGAGAGGCAGGGAACGCTGGGAGACTGAGTCTCTTCGAAGGGCACTAATTCATCTCACAAGGGCTCCACCCTCATGACACAGGCAGTGCCCCACCACCTGAATCAATGTCATCTCAGGGTTACGTTTCAGTGTCTGTTTTCAGGGCAGCTCAAAATTTCAGTCTGTAGCCCTCGGGAAAAATCATGAATGCACATCTTAAGAGGAGAGAGAATGCACTCCTCTAGCATTATAAACATGATTTCTTTTGAAATATTTTCAGGTTATTTAGGTGAAGTTATTTTAAATGGTACAAGAAGTGTGCCTTTATGTGGAAATATGTCTGATTTGGACAGAGGGACTAAAAATTACAAATTTCTTTATGAACCAAGAAGAAATTACTTGATCTCACAGATGGATTTTGATTATTGTATATAAAGAATTCTGGAAAAATGTAGAATTTGAAGACCTCTTTTCATTATCTTTCGTATTCTGGTGTTTCTTGCAAACATAATCACTTAATATTATGGATCACAGAGTTCCTGCTTTGATAAAATTACCTTCTTCTTGCTGTGTGTTTGCTTTTAGTCAGAAGGGACATAGGGGACAGCATACTCTCTTCATTGTTTCCTGTGGAGCAACAAAAACAAATCAGAAAAACCCAAAAGCGTCCTGTGTTGAGGAGCTTGAAGCAATATAAATTATGTGTAAGTCTGCGTCTGGAGTAGATCAGTGTTTTCTGTTGTCTGGTTAGGAAAACCGGCTTAAGCGTTGGTGTCCGTCGGGGCCACCTGATCTCCTCCTCCAGGTCTTTGCTTGGGATCCCACTTTGGAGAAAAGACTGCGTCCTCCTGCCTCCTAGAAGGAACCTAGGTTTTCTGTGTGTCTCCTCAGGACGGTGCAACTCTGCAAATGAAATGGTTGACTTTTCTCCCCTCAGATTGATTCCCAGGTCTTTTCATTCAGTTAGTAACACAGACAGTTCCTTTCTCTTTTGAAAAAGTCTTTCATTGCATTAGCAGTTAATGACTCACCTGCTTACGCAGAGCACACACCGTGATTTCATTAAAGGTGCCTCGCAGCTTCTCATTCGCTGGAGGGATTTCTAGTGTAAGAATACACAGTTAAGAAACACAGAACACATTCATTGTCATTTGAAGAATATTTGCCTGAAGAAAGGAGAATGTGTGAAACTGGATAAATTATTTTTCATATTTTTGATTGATGTGAAGTTAGACACCATAAAGTGAGACCAGTTAAGTGTTTTTACTGTGTTTTTTTTTGAAATTAGCTTCACAAACTACATTTTAAATATTAATAAACTGCTGCGAAAAAGTCATTAGCTCTCTATAACTAGACTAGTGGACTAGTGTGTATAAGCGAGTGAATGTATGTTTTCTTACTTATAATTCATTCTAGATGAAATTAAAATAACACAGAAGAACATCTCCTCTCATGTTAATCTTTTGATTATCATTATTTTTAAAAAAACCTGGTAGATTTAGCAGTTATAGAAAATGAGAATACAGTTTTGGCCATTCCTTTTAGCTAATGTTAACATCTCTTAAAACATTTTTTTTTTAGCTAATATTTTTAACTTGTGTGTATTCAGAGAAGTCATTTAAAAATTATTTTAAGGAAGTTTTTTATGTTTAAAAGATCTGAGCTTGTCAACTGACGTGATGAGTGTCAGTGACTTTGCCCCACTTGGCGAAGCAGAGAACAAAGCCAGAGCTGTTGGGCGTTCTAGAAGTGTCCTCATGCAGGTCATTAGCAAGGTCCCCAGGATCATTTCTTTGACTAAAATAGCAAGATTTTACATACTAACAACTCAGGGGAATTTTGTAGTGGAAGTGAGAAAAGTAGAGTGCATTTCTGTGGAGAGAAAGTGAAAGAAACCATTTCATAATGTATCTGTGCCTCTATTAGACATATGCTTATGCAGACATACATATCTAGGTAGATTTTAATGTTTAAGTGATGTTTAATGACTTACGTTGCAGAATTAAAAAAAAATCATGTCTATGTTACGGAATAAATACTTAAATGTTCCCGTTTTCAGGCATTTGAAAATGTTAGGGCTTTAGAAAATTAAAATGTTACCTGATGATTTCTCACTATACAAACAAATTTATATGTGTGAATATATTAAAATCTTTTTTTACTGTAAAGAGTTTCTTCTTCAGGGTTAAACTTACATTCCTAGGCATGAGTCAGCATTATAAATAGCAAAAATTACATTCAATAATTTTCATATAGTAAATTTTAATAGTTCAATATTTTCAGTATGCTGGAAGTTTAAAAATTATCCCAATTTTTTTCTTCCACAATTAAATTAGTCAACTCTTCGACAACTCCTATTTGTTTTGGCCACCATTTACCTGAAAAGGCTTATAAAGTCTCTTTAATATTTGAACAGCCTTCCTGCTCACAAAATACAGAGAGCAGATTTAGTTCGTCATCAGTTGCTGTATCTTCCTTACATTTTTTAATTAAAATAAACTTAAGACGTGTTAGGCAAAAATAGCTTATTGATCAAAGATTGAGATTCTGCTAATCTTTTACCCCATTTTACTTGAACAGCTAAAAGAAAAAGTTCTTCCTGTGGTCTCCAGTCTGTAGAAATGAAAAGAATTTTAATTTGATGGCAGTGATCATAAACAGAACATTAGGCTTTCTATGATACCATGTACCATTAAAAGGCTTCATTACAGCGGTGTCTGAGGGTCTTTACATTGCGATGAGGAGGAAAGGGCGGTACAAAGCGTGAGTTTCGTGGCCTTTTGACCTGCTGGGGCCCTGTCGTGTCAGAAGTACAGCGAGGTCACTCCGCACTTGCCGGGAGACACGCAGCCCTCGTGTCACTGCGCTCACCTCCCTGTGTGACTGGAGGGGCTCCCTGAAGCCAGCCTGTGTCCGTAGTCCTCGATGAGGTCTTCATGGGTGCTGACCGTAAAGAGTTCATCAAAGTAATGAGGCGAGGAGAGAGCTTGGTGTTCATGGGCAGAGCTCAGCACCAAGGAGTGTGAACTGGTTCCAGCTGTGACAATAAAACAGCAGGTGGCTGCTGTCATTAGGGGTGGCAGATGAGGCAGGGGACTAACATGCAGCCCACAAAACTCTCATTTGTTAGCCATCGCCACTGTACCATGCAAAATAGCTTCCATCTCAGTCAATTTTACTTTGCAAAATGTTAGACAGCCAGAAGAATATGAAACTCCGCGCGTGCCGTCTCCCCCCGCCCCCCGACCTGCCGGCACCTTCCTACCTCTCTCCGTCCTCCCCTTCTCGCCTCTTCGACTTTCTGTCTAGAATCACGGTTTTATCCAGTCTGGTTGAGCATGGCCTCGTGTTTTCCAGTCATCGGTTTGATTTTTTTTTTAAAATAATGGTGCAATTTTTGTCCAAGTGCTGGAATTATTGGTTATTATAAGGGGTTGTTATCTTATAAACGACTATGCAAGCTGAGATAGTTTTCTTTTGCGTTTTATACTGTCCTTGTCATGTGAAGATGACAAAATACTTTGAAAGAAATGAAGCAGATCTGTCCAAAAAAACTTCACGTGTTCTCCGTTTGTGGCGGTGCGCTGCACAGCTCAGAACTTACTCTTTCCTGAATAATTTCAGCTCGGAAGTAAAGCACAGCATTGTGTTTGTCATAAGTGGGTGTGAAAATGTTTTAGTGTGTTGTTATGGTTGAAAGTACATCAGTAGGTCTACGTCTTAATATCTTATTTGGTGAATAAAACTCCAAATAATAGAAACCATTATTTTCCCTTGATACTGGAGGGTAGAGAAATTAAATTGCTATGAGAATAAGAAGCTGGAGAAACAAAGCACATTATTGCAAACTATAAAAACAAGATGAGTGTGAAATTCTGTCAACTTTCTTTCACAGTTTTCTAAAACAAAACAACCCTAAATTTATTGACCAGAGTAATTTGTTGTTCATATATAATCAACTTACTTATACTTATTGAGAAATTAAATCCTACAGATAGTTTAACCTTTAAAGATTACATTTCATTTGTTTTGCAGCATGTCTGCTGCTGCTGTAGTTCTCAGCCGGAGGATATTTTCATTTATTTGCTGGTTTGGCTGGTGTCAGTCAGTGTACACGCGTCGATCACCTGTTATTTCTGTATCATTTCCAAAATGAATGTTTGATGGTCGCATTATCTTCATTTGGTCAGCAGCGCCTGTTCCTGTTTTCTCCCGTGTTTGTTGGGTATGGCTTGGTCATTCTTTAAGGTTTTTTTGCATTTTAGAACAAACATTCTCATTTAGAACAAACATCTACCGAGTTGGGTTCAGTTTTTCTTTTTTTGCCAAGGAATCCTGGATCTTTCTTGTGAAGGATTCTCTTCAGTAGACCAGACCTGACGCTAGATAAGTTCACTGGTTTTGGAATTTCTTTTCAATGAGCAGACATCTTTCTTTTTTTATTAAGTTGTTTAATAAAACATACTTATTTGCATC
Source organism: Solenodon paradoxus (assembly GCA_004363575.1). Classification (NCBI taxonomy): domain Eukaryota; kingdom Metazoa; phylum Chordata; class Mammalia; order Eulipotyphla; family Solenodontidae; genus Solenodon; species Solenodon paradoxus. The sequence continues at coordinate 123,732 of RJWH01002089.1, read as the reverse complement.
CTGCTCCTAGTCACATTGAAATCATGTTGAGTGCTGTCATTTTCCAAGTCCTTTGTTCTGTGTCTCCGAAAGACCGTCCACCTCACTGTGCCCGCATCTGCGTGGCAGCCTCACACAGACCTGGCACCCTCATGTGGGTTACCTTTTCTCCGATTTCCTCCTGTCAGAAATCTGCTCTTTGAAACGGTGGCTTAAACCAAGCCTATATTTTCCTCCTTGGGTGCGCCTCTGAATTCTTTTAGGCTTTACTCAATCTTGTCAACTTTGTCACCTTCCAGTATTTTTGGTCTACTGATAAACTGTATGCAAAATGGTGTTCTAATTAATTGTCTCTCTGAACTCATTGACATTTGCTAAGGGAATTTTGTAGGGGATCCGTAAATGAATGGTGTGTTCTGTTCTCTTTAAGGCAGAGGGAGTCACTGAGTGCTCACCTTGAGCCACCTGTACAAAGTCTACTTCCTATTTGCTCATTCTGGACGTTTCATGTAGATGGGGTTATTCAATATGTGGCATTTGGAGCCTGCCCTCCTTGTTCTGGAGTAATATTCTCAGTATTCCTCTGTGGCACAGAATGTGTTTGTGCATAGGTTTCATTTGATGGTTGACCGATGGTGCTTTCTGACTCTGCTGCCTTTTCTTTATTCATTTCATGGGCATCTGGATTAGTTCCACTTTTCATCTACTTCCACTTTGGACAGTTTGCTGATACTGCTATAAATATTCATTCACAAGTTTTTGTGTGGGTGTAAGAGTTTCAGTTCCGTTGCATCTGTGCCTGGGAGTGGAATTGCTGGTCTTGTGGTCACTGTACATTTAACTATATCATCTATGAACATGGGATGTTTTGCCGTTGGCTTTCAGTGTATGTCTTCCACTTTTTTGGTGTTAAATTTATTCTTAATATTTCAATGGTTTTCCCTTTTCCCTTTGATTTCTTTTATTGTTAGCACATATTCATACCATTAATGCCTTGTATATTGATTTTGTATCTTTCAGCATTCCTGCAATTGTTTATTAGTTCTATTATCTTTTTTGGTGAATTCTTTAGGATCTTTTATATACAAGATGTGTCGACTCTGAATAGAATTCGTATATTTCTGTCCTTCAAATTCAAATAGTTTTATCTATTTTTCTTGTCCAATTTCGTAGGCTAACACTTCTTGTACGATGTTGAATAAGTATTTTAAGAACATAAATCCTGGATTTTGCATCTTTTCTTGGGAAGAGAGCACTCAAACAATCACCATTAGTACAGTATTATCTGGGATTTTGTTTATGGAGTGCATTTAGATCATTGAGCAAAGTCTCTTTGAGACAGTTTGTCGCGTTAATTTTTTATAAAGTAATATTAAATGCTTTATCTGCATTTATGGATATGATCATGTGGTTTTGCCATTTATTCTAGTAATAGGCTGTATTATATTCATTAACTTTTGTGTGTATGTTAAACCAAACTTACATTCTTAGAATAAATTCAGTTTGCTAAACATATGTAATCATTCTCACATGTTGCTGGTTTCAATTTTGTTCCGTTGACAAGTAGTACTTTATATTCATAATGTATTACATCTTGTTTTTGTATCAAAACGATGCTGATCTCATTATTCAGTTGAAGTATTTGCTCATTTTATACTTTTTGGAGGAGTTGTGAAGGGTGGGCTTGAAATCCATTTTACGTGTTTGGTGGAATTCACCAGTCACAGGTTCCTCTGAACCCAGCTTTATGTTGAGTATTTCCTTCTCCTGAGTTGTTTTGAGTCTCTCCAGATTATTTAATTTCATCTTCAGTCACTGTCAGCTATTTATTCTTCCTGGGACTTGATTCTTTTAAAATATTTTATCTACTTGTTGGCATAAAGTTGTGTGCGGTCTTTTTATTCCCTTTCCCCTGTATGATCAGTAACAATAGCCTCTTCATTCCTCATTTAATAGTTTTTTTCTTGATTGTTTCAATTTATAATTTATAATTTTGATGATCCTTTCAAGTTGCTATTGTTTTTTTGATGTTTGGCTGTTTCTCCATTTTTTATGTATTCTATAATTTAATTTCCCATCATCTGCTCCAGTTGGTTTCTGTTGGTGCCTCCTTTTCTAGTTTCTTAAGTGGATAGTTAATTTTATGATTTGATAACTTTCTTATTTTAAATATAGACTTTGACAACTTTAAATTTCCCTTTATCATCTACTTTAGCTGCTTGCTTTTAACTTTTGTTATGTTCTGTTTAGTTTTCATTCATCTCACAAATTCAAAATTTTCTCTCATCTTTTCTTCGATCTGTTAATTATTTAATAGTTGTGATTTAATGTCCACGTATTTGGTAGTTTCTAAAATTTATTTTTATAGGTTTCTTATTATATTACATGTTTCTAAAGGAATAAGAATAGTCTCTGCATGATTTCAATCCATTTAAATATTTGTGACTATTTTATGTTCTTACATATGATTGGCCCCCTAGGTAAATTAATATATACTTGCTATTTCTTTGTTATGTGGCAACATATGTATGTATATGAATCTTTTCTAGTTGATGTATATTTTTCTTCAACCCTTTTTCTCATTTATAGTCTACTTGTTGCTTTATTGAAGGTGGCATTTAATGTTGTCATCTTTCATTCTTGAATTTATGGCTTCTCCTTTCAATGTTGTCAGTTTTCATGTATGTAGCGTTGGGTTCTGTTGTTAGGTCCGTATACATTTATAATTGCTATGTTCTTCTGATGAATCGAGGGGGTGAACATTATAAGAATCCCCCTTTTTTTGGTCTTCAGTGACAGTCTTGGTACTACTACTACCAGTTCATTTTGTCTCAGGGCAGCATACCCTCTGCCCTGGTAGGCTTTTTCTTTTAGTTAACTGTTTGGGTGGTATATCATTTTTATCCTTTTCTTCTCATCCAATTTGAATCTTTGGATATAGCGCTTGTCTTTTTTGACAGCTTATACTTTAATCATGTTTTGAAATCCCATTTTGCCATTTTTGCTTTTCGATATCATTGTTTAGTTTGCCTACATATCATAAACTTTTTGTTACGGGTTTACGCCTGCCATCTTGCAGTTTGTTTTCTACACTGTCTTGTTTTTGTTCTGGTTTCACAATTACTTCTTTTTTCTCTGTTAGTTAAACTATTTTCTTGTTTGATTCTTTTTTCTAATTATACATCTTTGATAGATATGTGCATGTATACAGACATGAATACACACATAGTTAATGCATATGTCTGTAGTTAATAAACAGTTTACCTGGGGATGATAATATTTTTTGTAATCCAGTGTTGATATATACTAACTGAATTCCAGCAGTAATTAATGCTTTGATATATAGGTTCATTGTAAACTTTGTACCTTTGCTATTGTCATGCAAATCACACACAAATATGTATATATGATGCACATATATATGTGTGTGTATATATATGTATGTATAGTAAGAAATGGAGGCAAGTAGGCAGGCAGGCCAGAGGAGAGAGGAGGAAGAAGCAATTCAGTTTTTTCAGTTGTTCGTCGTCGGTTGTTCCCTGACTTCTACTTGCAACCAGAGACCTTCGAGGGCACATGGGCCGCGCCTGGCCTAACCCACGAGGCCAGCAGGGCACACCAGCAAATCGTATTTTTATGCACTGTGTATTGTATGTACAGCTGTACAATTATGCGACAGCGTTGTCTTTTAATGAGGTAGAAAAACCAGTTACAATCAAATGTTATATTTTTATACTTACATTTATGTTACTTTTTACTTGCGGTCTTCATTTCTTCAGATGGGATTGAGGTACAGTTATGTGTCTTTCCATTTCAGCATGAAGGATTACTTTTACTGTTGTTTGTAAGGCACTTCTTCTAAAGATGAATTCTTTTGCTCTTATTCATTTGGATATGTCTTCATATTTTCTTTTTTATTTATGTTTGTTTCCTGATAGCAAAGTCATTACTTGGAGCGCAGCATCCCACTGCCTTCTGGGTTGCATCGTCTCTGCTGAGATGTCTGCGGTTGATCTTACTGAAGCGTTCCTTCTGTGGGACAGAAAGCTTTTCTCTTGCCGTTGTCCGAATTCTCTTTTTGTGTTTGACTTGAACAATTTGACGATGTGTGTTTAGGTATGCATCTCTTTGAATTTATCCTGCCTGGTGTCTTGTTAAGATTGTTGGATATGCAGGCGGACTACTATTTGTAATCAAATTTGTAATGTGTTGCTTATTTTTTCAAAAATTATCCTTCTCTGTCTTTTCCTTTGTTGTGAGAATCCTGGTACTGTTTATCTTTTTGTCTTCCTTTCATCTCTATCTAATCCCCTGACCCCAGGACTCAAAATGGGGTCTCTGTGCTTTGCCTGCTCTGCATCTGAGCTGCTGAGCCACAGAGGTCACCCGTGCTGCTGAAATTCATGGTGTCCTAAGTGTTCTCTGAGGCCGTTTATTTTTGTTGGGGTGTGTGTGTGTGTGTGTGTGTGTGTGTGTGTGTGTGTGTGTGTGTGTGTGTGTGTGTGTGTGTGTGTTGCTTTCTGGTTTTCTTCCTCAGTTGGAGCAGAAGCACCTATTTTTATTATGTTTACTGATTGTTTTCTTCTGTCAATTCACATGTAATGTTGAGTTCCTTTGGCGAAGTTTTTTATTCAGTTGGTTTATGTTTCAACTCCAAAACTTATAATTGGTTCCCTTTTTAATTTTTCTCTTTCTCTGTGACTTGATCAATTTTCATCTTTCCTTTACAGTTCGTACTTTAGTCTTTTTAAGTATGCATTTATACTTGTTGATTTACTTTTTTTTACAGTAATTCTTTCATCTGGGATTACTGAGGAATATTTTCTCTTGACTGCTTTCTCTTTTGTGTAACTCACGTTTTTCTCTTACTTTGCATGTGTGTTGGGGCGGGGCTGGGGTGGGTTAACAAGAACCCTTAAATTTTATGATGTCGCACTCTGGAAATCAGAGTCTTTTTCTGCAGTGTTTGGTTTTGTGCTGTTTATTGTTGTGGTATTGTTTTATGGCTTTTCTTTGTCATCTGGTTCATGTATTCTTTGTCACGTGTGACCTCTGAAATAGCTGCTTACATAACTTGATGATCAGATGGAGATTTTCATACATGCCTGGAAACAGCAATTCCCCCAGAACTTTCCCAGGAACCCTGTTTCAGTGTGGAATATTTTCCATGCTCCAACAGGCAATTTTCTGTGAAATTACCATTACACTTTATTTTCGTCCAAAGATTTCCTGTTAGACAGAGGCGAGATGGAAAATTAGACCACCTTGGACATTCAGCCTGTGTGTTTGTATTTCACATTTGAGGAGAATATTGAAGGTTTTCAAGGACCTCTGTGTATGTTTCACCTCCACGTTCTCCTTCAAGTTTTGTTGTTTAGGCTTTTGTCGCTTTTACTTGGCATATCTCTCAGCTGAAGCAGACATTGTCTTACTCCCTCCCTTTACATTTGAAATTGCTCTTAGGATAAGGATCATTCTCGTAGACTTAGTTGTGATGAAGGTACAGTAAAGAAAACCCCAGGACTGGTTCTCGTCTGTGAACTTCCAGTTACAAGGTGGAGAATCTCAGCCAATTGGGCTTTTGGTGAGGACCCGAGTCTGTGTCCTGGACTGGAGAGAGCAAATAAAAGTGACAAATAAAAAGCGATGCTCCCTCCTATCGCTTCCTTCCTGCCTACTACTTGCCTTCCTTATGCAAAAAAAAAAAAAAAAAAAAAAGTGATTTTTTTTCACATTCTTATTGCTTTTATGGAGAAACAGATATTTCGGATCTTCATTTTAACATTCCTGAATTTCCTCTAATCTTGGTGATGGTAAATGTAACTGCAGACTTCTGGAAATGTCATTTGGTATTTCATTTTGTCTTGGATCATTTGTGTGGAAATATTAATTAAAATATTATGTTAATAATTTGAGTTTATTTTATTTGGGAATACTACTCTATGGGGTACTATAAAATATTTTTCATAAAAATTGTGGTTTTGATATGATAAAACAATTACATTTTGTGCTATCTCTATATTACATGAAATTCGTGTACAAATTTTTGCGTCTTTCTTCCATGTGATCATAAGTTTTTATCTCACTTTAGCCCTTTTCAGTACTTCTTAGCAGTTTTTTGTACAGAGGTGTTAGTCTCAAATTATTTATTGATTGAGTTTATAGTAGAAAATAGATGTAATTTTTCTAAGTAGTACTTAGCAATAAGAACTTGCTAGTATTATTGTTGTTTCTTATTTCACCATGAATAAATGTTCTCCTTTCTAATACAATAGAAACTCCAGCATGTAGAGTCTGTACATTTCTATCTGTTGCTTTTTCCTTACGTAACATGCAGTGTGGTTGCCATGAGTGTCGTGTCTAATCGGAGGACGTAGTTTAGGGTTTTCATGATTATGCTTTAAGGTCTATGTACTTCTTTCATGCTTAGCTTCAGAGGTGGTGCTGCTGATGTGTGGTGTCTTCACACTATTTGCAAATCATACATTTGATATCTAGTCTCTAATTACTGCTGAATGAGATAGAATGATTTAATTAAATCATTGTTTTTAATTATCTATCTGTATATCTTTCCAATATAAATTCTTTTCTAAAATTCAAGTTACTTGTCTTTTTAATGAGCTCTTTTGCTTTAACATAGTGTGAGATAGTTAATAGTTACAAGAGGCAAAAACCTAGAAACTACTTCACTTGTTTGTCTTTAATTTTTAAGTCTTTTGTTCTAGTCCCTAAACTCAGGGTTTTCTGAATGTTCGCTGGCATTCCCTCCATGCTGGCATCTCTTACATGAACTTGTTTGTTCTTCATTCTCCATCATAGCGTGATAGTGCGTGTGTAGTTGGGGGAATACGATCTGATTTATGCACGCCAAGCCACTGACTGCTTTCTCCTGTTACTTTAGATCTTTTCAGTCTCAGAAAGGTAGTGAAGAAGAGAAGAAGAAATACATGTTTTTTCAGTCGTTTAAGAGTATGTAGAACTTGAATTACTATTGTTTTCTAATTAAAAATTTATGGATATGCCTTGTCAAATTTGCTCCTTTTTGTAATGTTTATTTTTCATCTGACTTATAGGAAGAAAGATGTATTGAAATATTATTGATGTACATGAATCTGAACATATTTAAAATGTACAATTTGATAACATTTCAAAGATAGGTATTTATATATGTGCATATACTTATTTTCATGAAGTTGGCAGTAGCATGCTGAAGATGATCATAGGTATGCCCAGTTCTGCCAGAAGTTTTCATGCTTTTCTTTGTAGACCGTAGGGCCTTCTCCACCCTCCCACCCGCTAGCTGCAGTGATCTTTTTGACAGTATTACTTAGCTTGCTTTTTTTTTTTCCAAATTCATTGTAAATGGATTGTTTTTCATTAATCTCTTCTACCAGAATAATTATGTTTAGGGTGCATATGAGTTGTTTCATGCATTGATGTTTAACATTTTTTTTTTCATTGATAATTAGAATTATGTGTTTTCCCTCTGTTTTTGTCCTTGTCACTTAAAAATTTCTGGACATACATTGCATTATAATATTTAAATCATAAATCTACCTCTGTATAGAACATATTAAGTTTATCACCAACATTCCAGTTCTGTTCTTCGTCATATAATTGACCCATTTTACCTGATTTGCCTGTTCTCTCTCCCACATTTGTCCTGTAAGCACTGATTTAGTCCTTAGACTGTCTGTTTTTGTTTGATTTGCTTTATTTTCCCTGTATACCACATAGAAGTGACATGATGTGATTCATTGTTTTTTCTCCCTCTGTGTTGTTTCACTCAGCTTAGCTCCCTCTAGATCCATCCTTATCATGGCACCTAGAAGGACTTGATCTTTCCTGAGTAGCTGATGTTATTCCACTGGGTGTTGTGTCACTTGTCATGGGCACTTGGGTGGTTCAGTTGCATTGGTTTCAATATGGTGCACCGAACAAGGAATACACGTGTTTTTTCACATCAACGTTGTGTTTTTCAGGCGAATACTCAGCTGTAGGATAATGGAATTTTTGTTTCCAGTTTTTTGTGGAATCTCCACTGCTTTCCGTACTTTTTCACCAGTTTGCATCCCCACCAGCAATGTAAAGGCGCTCTTTTCCTCTGTGTCCTTGATGGTGCTTGTGGGGACAAGTCTTTTTCGCTCACAGCCATTCTCCCAGGTGGGAGGTGATAACCTCATTGTTTTGCTTGTAACTATTTTAAATTGAAAAGAAGTTAATCTTGAACTCATTACAACAGTCCACATTTTTTATGAGACCCATTCACATTTTTGTTTTTTTGCTGCTTCTGAGTGGGTTTCTTTTCATTTTATAGTCATCCCTTTAATTTTTCTTGCCGAACTGAACTGATTAAGTGGTGATGAATTCCTTTAACTTTTGTTTGCAGCATTATTTATTATTCCTTTCATTGTAAGTGATAACCTAATAGAGTAGGCTGGAAGTCTTTTTCTTTCAGTGCTTTGAATACTGCGTGCTATTTCCTTTGGGTGCATATACTTTCTGCTCGGAAATCTGTAGATGTTCTTATGGGGCTCTTTTCTGTTTACTTATTTTTCTCTAGCATCTTTTCAGCCTCTTTGATATTTGTCATTTTAATTACATTGTGGCTTGGTGTGCATCTATTTGGATTTATCTTATTTGGAACTGTTCGAACTTTATGGATTTGAATTTCGATATCCTACCCAGGTTAGGGAAGTTCTCAGCTGTTACTGCTTCAGGTAGGGTTTCTGCCTTTCTCTTTCTCTCTTCTGGGATCCTTGTGATGCCAGTGTTCTCTTGATGCCATCCTGAGTCATTTTTGGTAATTCAGGTCTTGCTAATCTGCGTTGTCTGGGATCAAGGTCTGTGCATGTCGCTTGTGTGGATACCTGAGTTGGTCTGTCTTTTTTAAACACTTATATGCAAATGGTTGCTAATCTAGTAGGTGGACGTTTAAATATTTTCCCGAATATAGCACTAGTTTATGTTTTTATTGGGAGTGAATTCACTTTCTAAGGCTTTCTATCATCTGTCTCTTTATTGCAGCTGCCCCTCTTCTGTGCGCAGAAGTTTGTCCTCGTTTGCTTTTCTCTCTCTTTCTGGGGCCCCTACAATCCTCTTGGTGCTTCCCATGAGCCCTCTCGTGGTGCCTTTGTCTTCTTAATTCTCTAAAACAACTTTTTATTCATGTTTCCTCTTTGCTGAAGCTTTTAAAAAATCATTTGCCCACTTAAGTGATATTTTTCTCATTTTGGGCTTTGAGTTTGTTTTTAATATTTTCAAGCTACAAGTCCTTTATCAAATGTATGATATGCAGTAATTTTCTTGTAGTCTGTGATTATTTTTGATAAAGGAGGGGAATTTAAAAGTTTCTTTCTGCGAATTTGTGTTCTATTAGTGATCTTGCTTTTGGTGGTAGTATCCAAGAAACTTTTGTCTAGCACCAAGATTTTCCCATGTCTTCCAAGAGTTCGGATTTTAGGTCTCTGCTTAGGTCTCACTTTCAGATCATTTTGTACATGCCGTTAAGCATAAAGTGAAAGCAGTTACTGTTTCTTTTGCTTTTATTTCTTTACTTATTTTATTTCTTTACTATGTCTGTGAGTGTCCCATCTCTTTCACTCTTATCTTTTGTTCTCTATAAATAATGTCTCTTTTTTCTAGCTATTTTTAAGATTTATTTTTATTTATTTCACTGATTTTTTTCATATTTGCATTATTTGTAGTTTATTGAACTTCTTTTTAGATATGTGTTTACAGTTTCCATCAAATTGGATACATTTTGGGATAGTATTTCTTCAGTTATTCTTGTCCCCAACGCTGAATTTTTTACTTTCCAGTTTCATTATTTAAAGTTGACAGCTAATTCTGTTTTGATTTTAAAATTTCTTCCTTCTCCGCTGTTATTTTTAAAACTGCTTTGTATTCTAATTTCTCTGGGTCCACTATTTTCCATCTAATCCATCATCAGCCTCATCGAGTGTGTGGGTCTGTCCCCCAGTAGTTTTCATCTGAGCCACTTGCTTTTGGTCTTCTTACATCTTCCATCTCTCCACTCGTCCTTTTGATCATTGGTGAGTATCTGCAGTATTTTGGTATCTTTGCTCATTTTAGCATCTTACCTGTTGGGTTGGATTTCGTTGATTGACTTGTCTTCTTATTGTGTGTTGTGTTTTCCTGCTTGTCTACCTGACTTGTCATTCTTGACTTCATTGTACACAGTGTGAAGCCCCCTTTACTCCTGCTACTTCATTTTCTGCTTTAGTAACTGCTCCTGAACTACTCTCGGACATAGCTGGTTCACTTGAAACAGTTTGATATTTTGTGCTTCGTTGGGAGCAGAATCTGAGCGGTGTTGTTGGTGGGTAACGAATGATTCTCGCTGCTGACACAGAACTTTCTGGATGACGCTGAGTCACCAGGTTTCTCAAGCCTCGCCCTGCGTGAGGAGTGGTTTTCCAGTCACTTCTGTTTGTTCTAGCTCTTCCCGTGTGTAGTTCTTCACATGTGCAACTCAATTAATCACCAGCTGAATCCTCCTGGCTCACCTCCTGCAAACCTGAACCCTTTCCTGTCTGTCCCTGTGTTCTCAGGATCTCGCCATCAGTCTTCCTGTCGTCTCATTCCCTCCGCCCTTAGGAGGCCGGTCCACCGTCAGCTGCCTTCCTCTAGTTCCTTCTGCCTTCTGCTTACTGTTCCTCTGAGGTCACGCTATTTGCCTGATATCTACTTTCTTTTTCTTTTTTAAAATTTACTATTTATTAGGATAACTTTGTTTTAAGAAATAATGTAAACCCACATGTGTAGGTCTGTCTTATTTCTAAATAATTGCTATTTTATATATGTCATTGATATTTTGGTTGGTCAGACACGGGTGCAATCTTGAAATTCCATTTTGGAAGTTCTGAATAAGTTAGGCACTTGGAATTACTATGATGTATACACGTGCTTCTCTGTGTGTCTGCTTGTGTCAGTCAATGTTAGGGGTTTATTTCAGGGGTTTAGTCTTCGACAGCGGTGGGAGCTCTTGAACTTGTCACTGTCAGACGTGTCCTCGCGTCTCGTGTTGGAGCCTGAGCCCGCAGGACAGTGTTGTAGCGGAGCAGAGGGATGTGGAGTGGCGAGGAAGCGTCGGAGTGTCCCTCCTGAGCGCAGGCTCAGTCCCCGAGTGTGTTCACCGCCACCGACCCCGGTGTTCAGGGGAGGCCCGTCTCCTCCTCAGCTGCTTTAACTTCCCCGACTGGCCCCGCAGTCTGGGAGCCGACAGAACTCCAGGTTGCGGGCGTAGGTGCAGACGGGTTTCCTCTTGGCTCGTGACCACATTTATCACCAGGAGAGCACGTGATACGTAACACCGTGTTGGATGCGTCGCTTCCCTTCTGCGCTCCCTGTGTCACACAGACTGTCCCTCCTGGCTTTGCCCAGCTAGGTGCGTCCTGCGAGCAGAGTTCCGAGGCACGCGGTTTGGCGTCTCCGTGTGTCCCGTTCGGAGCCCTGCGTTCACTGGGCCCCGGACCGGCCATCTCAGTCGCGGTTGGTCTCGGCCTAGAGGCGTCGACGACCCCGCTGCCGCCGCCGGTGGTAACGACTCGCCTGCGCTCTGCCACACAGGCACCTGGCCCAGGCGAGGACATTCCAGCTGCGCTTGGCCTGGAGGCTGTTCTCCTGTCTCACTCCCAGGCCTCTTTGCTGCCTGTAACTTCAGCCAAGAGCTTCGAGCTAGTGCAGCCAGTTCCTCTTATTCTGCGTGATGAGGGGGTTAGAACAGGGAAAGAAATAATCTTCTCACCTTTATCGTCTGAAAAATTTTGAGTGTTTCGTATTTCAGTTGGCTCACTTAATTAATTTTTTGATAACTCGGTAGAGGAAAGTGACTCGCCAGAACTCCTGTTAGCGGGCGCTTCTGCCTCTCGCCAGCGCGGCAGTAGCTGGCGGCGCGGCGCACGCCTGAGGGGCCTGCTGCGTCGTTAAGGAAAGACTCAGTCCTGCTCTGTAAGGCTGTGTTATTAAATGCATTGCGTTGTGTTCTGTTTTTGCCTAACAGTACTCCGTGAAGGATTTTACCTTGACTGCGTAAAACCTCGATACGGCATACAGGTTTCTCGTTGTCTCCGCATGTTCCAGAGCGGTGCTCTCAGGTACAGGTCGATGGCGGCATTGGAAAGTCCCAGGTTTGACTCTCATTTAGAAAGAGCTCAATACGTATTGATTGGATACACTTAGTGAGTGTGTATGATCAGTCTCACTTCGCTTACAAATTAATCATAACTTGAATATTGTTTACCAACCAATATGTAAAAAAAAATAAATCCAAGAGCCCTCTTTTCTTCTCACAATTGCCATTAAGCCAGAATGCCTTCTCTGAGACTTGGAAATAGTGCCGTAGACTACAGACTTTACTGCGACATCTGCCCCAGTGGACATGACCACGGAACACTGTCCACTGGCTGTTAGATCGTACGGAGAGCCGCGGGCCAGCCTGTGCTGGGCCCGGAGTGCCAGCCGTTCCTGATTCCTCCGGATCTGGCTGGCTGCCGTCCGCAGACATCCTCTAGCTCGTGTGGCCACGTTTTCAATTTATGTAAACGAGTATGAAGGAATTTGGAGTCAAATGACATGTTAAAGTGAAAAAGACTTTTGGGGGATTTATTGATTGATGCTTTATTCCTTGATAGAAACACCTTTGTGTATTTTAGCCTCTGCACATTTAATCAATAATGACAATAACAGAATTTTATGCTTGGCTAGGAAGAGACTTATTTCATTAATAGCGATCATGTATTGAGTCTTACGGCATTTCTAGCACTCGTTGGGTCTTTACTGTAGACATATGCGCTGCATGGAGTTACAGTTTTCTTAACCATTGTTACAGTCCGCTGTGCCCCCGATTTTCTTTGGAAACCGAAATAATTCCATGTATCCGACAATGCAGTTTAACCATATTTGCCTGTTTTGATTAAAGTATACTTCATTAAATGGTGATTATAATTGCTGTCTCTTTGCATCCGAGAGGGCTGGGACTGGATACACAGAGTCCCCGTGACCGGTTCAGGGCTCCCCTACTTTTGTACTGTGTTTGCCTCTTCCTCCCGCTCTAGGGAAGAACCCTAGTCTTCTGCATCGCTCCAAGTCACAGGGCGTTTCTGGAGGCCTCACCCGACTCCAGGAGCCCTGGTGAAACTTCCTGTCCGAGAATCCTCACATCAGCCCCGGAGTCCTGTCTCTTCTGTCCTGGGAAGCTGGACTCGGCCCCGGTCCCTGTGTCTACAGACCCTGCTCTGTGCTCGTCCCCAGAGCGCCCTTTGTCTTCCGTCTCTGCGGGCCTTTCCAAACTCCCCACGGCCAGGGTGACGGCTGACGGTCTCACAGGGCCCAGCATTGTTCTGCAGCCTTCGCAGCAGCTGAGGTTGCGCCACGCGGGTAACTCCGTTTTGAGCTCTTTGGGGAACCTTCGGTGTCTTCTGGTGTCACCTCAACCATTCTGAACACACCTCACCTAGTTTTTGATTCCTTTTTTTAGGCTTTATTTCTTTGATTTTGGCAATCATCGTTCTATAGTTTATGCCTAATACATTTGTTTTCTAGATCCACATTATTTATACTTTTGTTAGACTTTACATGTCAGTGATTTCATTTTGTCTGACATGTCATTGTCACTGGCTCTTTTTTCCATCACTGTGTCATTACCACTGTTCCTTCTCAAAACAGAAGTAAAACACACTTTCTTCACTTATTTTACTTACTTTGGCAAATGACTTCTTAATTAAACACACCAGATAAACACAGTGGGTTCCTATGCTTGAATGATAATTTGTAAGATGGAGAGAGGCAGACCAGTTAGTGATCAAATGTAGTTTTTGGGCCCTGATCGTAAAACTGGGGCTCACACCCTGACGCTGCCATGCCTCTGGTGCCTTGGAGTTACTGGACACACACACACTTCAGGTTTGCATCTGTCCAGTGAGTCGTTTGGAGGCGTAAGAACTTGGTATGGAAAGTATTGAGAAGCGGGCCTGCCCACCTCTCTCAACCGCAGACGTGCAGACAATGAAGCACAGCAAAATAGAGCACTAGGAGGTAGGTTCCAGTCTCGTTGAGATGCGCTTAATATTTGTCAGTGCACGGTGTAATACAAGACTTTGGGGGTGTACCATTATTGACCTGACACTAATCATGGCCATACTTTTGTGGGGCACCTTATGAAGTGGCCGTGCAGTTAAGTCCTGACATAGAGTAGTGACCTGCTAAGGCTCTCCCTTTCCTGCAGTGTGTAGTGGAGGAAGGTGTGTATGTGTCTGCCTGTCTGGGTGATTATTTTGTAGTTTTTTGAGGGCTAATTTTGATTGCTGTAGCTAACATTTTATAAAATTTCAACTCGTACATAGAATTTCTGCTCTTAGAGTTGTAGCATTGTGCAAATTTTTGCTTCTTATGACTAGATGATATACGTCTAAGTTTTGTTTCTTCATGGGGATTTTCAGTAAATATAAGAGCAGCTGATTTTGATGGAGGACAACTATTTCAGTAAAATGATAAAAGTTTAAAGTAGTAAAGGATTTTTGGTAATTTTACATTTTGGGATGCCGATAATTTGTAATTAAGGGAAAATGTTTACATGAAATTATGAGATGTATTTCAGACGTGGAGATCGTAGATTGCGCATGATAGTTTTAACCAACCTGCAGTAGCAGTCTACGAAAGTGCACCATTGGATTTGTGAGAAGCAATGAAAAATACTGAGTTTGCTTAAGTAGGGTTTGGTGCAGGAGTTTGAGAAATGCAATTTTCAGGTGTTACTTCACACCTGCTGACTACTGACTTTTGGAACTCATCTCAAAATCATAGATTTTTTTTGTTTTAAAGGAAAGGTGCAGGCAGGAATGAGAGTGTGCAGGCAGGCGGAAGAGAGAGGAGGAAGCTGAACTTTATTTTATTTTATTTTTTTAGTTAGTTGTTCACACTGGTTGTTCCCCTGACCCTGGGTCTTGAACCCAGGACTTTGGGATGTGTGGACTGCTCCCAGGTGCGCTAGGGTGCTAGGCCCTGAGGGAGCACCCCATAGATTTCTTTTTCTTAATTTGCAAGGTAAAGTTTTGATAGATTTGACTGTCTTTCAACTTGAAATGTTTTTCTGTGTTCATTTTTGTTAATGTGCTCAATAAAAAGTAAGAAGTATCTGGAAAGAATTTTCTCATGACGTTACACTGAAACAATGTAAGTGGGAGTCTGCTGCAAGTGCGTTTTGAATTATGTGCGATATATTTCATTTTATATATTATGTAAATGAATCTTCAATGCTTCTTTTGGTTTTTATTTTACATCGTACAACACAGTCAACATTTTAAGATCATAGCATGACCTCGATTTGTGACGCTTGGAGTTGGGACATCTGTGTCACCTTGTTTCGTGTGTGATAAAGCCAGTGCGTCTGTCTCAGTTGGCTGTTGTTTTATTAAAGATCAGCACATTTATATTTGTTTCTAAGCATAATTATTCTTGTTAACTGATTGTACTGTATTTATTTTTATGTGACCTTATTCACAGGTCTTTTATTTTTAGTCTTACTTTCAACATATAATAAATATTTCCTTCTTAAATACTCTGAGTACTTTTTAATCTCAGTGAATTTAAAAAAAGCTATCCTGTTTGAAGTACTGGCTAGTCACTCAGTTTGGAACATTCCTCCTTCATTTAGAAGAGTATTTTAACATATTCCAATGAATTTATTTGTGAACATTTTTTTTTTTTTCCTGTAGGGTTTCCTTTCTCTTTCTTGTTTTCCATAAGGCTGTAATTTTTCATTAGTCAGGGGATGTGGAGTGGTGGAAAGAGCCTTGTTATAAAGGTCACCAGGCATGAATTTTACTTTTGCATTTTCAGCTCCTTTGCTACATTTCCTTAAAAAAAAAATCAAAGCCACTTATCTCTTCTGAACCCCAATTCCCTCTCTTCTCAGGTCAAGCAGCGGATACCTCACTTCTTACTTGCTCAGCCTTTAGGAGCCATGGAAGGAACCTAAGAATGCTTTGTAAATGTAAAGCGTCTTGTGTTTTGCTTTTAAAATTTTAATTAATGTAGAAAAAACAAGAATACAAAAAAATCTAAACTAATTTTGATGATGAGCAAATTTGACTGCTGTTTTCTTCTCTTTAGATATATGTTGTATGTATATATGTCAGAAAACAAAATCGAGTGTATCCATATACATCTGTTATATAGATGTATATATGCGGCAGAGGAAGGAAATAGAATTCTGCTACATGTAATCTTCCACCCTTTCAAAGTCTGTCATGAGAAGCTTTTGACCTTTTAATTTGAGATATAATACTCTAATATGATTAGTTTTGGATAATATTCTTATATAATTATTTTGATTCATCTCAGTTTTTAGTTGGAATGTAGCTTCTTTTTTTTTTTTTTTTTTTTTTTTTTTTTTTTTTTTTTTTTTTTTTTTTTTTTTTTTTTTTTTTTTTTTTTTTTTTTTTTTTTTCAGTTTCTTTTAAGGATATATTCCAGTAATCAGAATAACTGGTTTAGAATCACTATCGAAGAGCATTTACTTGCTTACAATGTAGGGTTTTATTCGGCAAGGAACCCTAACATGTTCCTGAGTTCTGTCTTGGTCCATGTGTATGGAAGGGATGTATGAAGTGGTGTGTGGGATGAGCTTTAAGGGAGATACCTTGAAACTAACACATCCAATAAATATTTCAAGCTGTTTAATTATAGTAGTAAGAGAGAATTCTGGTCTTAAGGGGGAACAATAGTGACAAATAATTGATGATCACTGTACATAAATATAAGATTATTAATTGGGAAGGACTTACAGTTGATAGAATAGGGAAGTCTTCAGCAGATGACTAATGAGGGAAGATCAAGACTAAGTGTTAGGTTTTATCCTGGTTTTGTCAGTCGAGATAAGAAAAAATGCCCGTCGTTGAGAGTCATCCACAAGAACTCAAGGAAATGAGTTAGACTGTGAAATGGGACTAAATATAGCCCTGAGTGGGCAGGAGAAACAAGAGGACTGGACTTCAGTAAGCAGCAGGCAGTGATCCAAATGTTTTAGAAGTACTAGCATTAGAAGTCAAGTTAGAGTTTAAAGAAACAGGATTAAAGCTTTTCCAAAGAATGGTTTGAATAGAAAGTTTTACTTCTGTGAATAAAATGTGACTCTTTTACAAAAACGCATTTGTTCGCCCCTTGAAAATACATGTGGAGTATTTTAGAATAATGAAAAGATACAATTGATTGTGTAATGAACACTCTTGTACCAAATGTGGCCATTGTATTTGAGATCTTTTGCGTGTGTTTCCATCCTGGTCGCTGGTTTTACTTGCTTATATCTTTGTTTCTTAGCTATATTCATTGACAGGACTTGACGTTAGTGACATCGTAATAGTAGTCATCATGTTTGGCACCTAGAGCCGGCTTGATAAACACCATTCCTACTGTAAGAAATCAGCATTCTTTCTCAGTCTGTCGCGAGAAGATTTTTGTGCTAGAAAGTAAAGACATGACCGAACACTAAAAGCAGGGATGTGAAAAGGAAGTAGTACTAGCTTTAAAGGATTTCCGTTGGCCACCTTTGGGGCAATGTAAGAATTGCAAAGTATGGTTTTGGTAATTAACTATAAAACATGGCATGAAAATGAAAATCCATGACTCCATTTAAAATGCTTTTGAAAGAGAATACGAGAGAGAGAGCCTGTGAGACAAACAGGACAGGAGAACATGGTGAGGTTTTCATAGAAGAATGCCGGCTAATAATTGTCGAAAAAATGATAAAATTAGAGCGTTCCCTTTTTCAACCATCATTATCATAATTGAGTTGGACAAAATTCATGGATGAGCTCGTAAACCGTTGGGAGGGTATTGTTAGGGAACCAATATTCACATGGCATCGAAGCATCGCCCACGTATCGCCTAGTTACGACAGGAAAGTGAGTATGTACCGTGAAGACACTTGGATTCACCTTAACCAGATGCTGAGTTTCAGCATTGCATGTGGGATGCTGACCTGATGCTTCGGGGGCTGTGGGATTGGAAATATCCAGTGTATGCTGCTGGTGTTTTTGCCTAAATGTTTAGACTTATTCTAGTCAGGAGGAAATATTCAGACATATGCAGAATATTGAGCAGTATCATGAAGACTTAAAAAATGAAGGAGGAGACCGTTCTAGGTTAAGGGAGAGTGAGAAGGCATAACCAGATGCGGTGAGTTTATCTCGATTGGGTCCTGGCTTAAATTTATTTTTAAGCTTCTAAAAGAAACTTTTGAGATAATCGGCAAATTTAGACACAGACTGTGATGATATTTGGAGTCAATATTAATTTTCTTGGGGATGCTAACGAGGTGCCGTGGTAGAAGAATATCCTTGGGAAAAATTTGCTGAAGTCTTTGGGAGAAAAGGTCATCATCTAATAAATTTCAAATGATGTTGCAAAAAGAAAAATTACATCAGTACATTCATAAATAGAAAGTGACAGAAGCAGGGAGAACGAGCAGGCAAATACCCCGGATTTTTAACAGGTGGTGAGTTGGATTGAGGGTCGCAGTGCTTTATAGTGTTGCCTTTTTAACAGTTCTAAGTGTTAAATAAGAAATTTAAAGTTTGCAATAAAAAATTGAAAATAAACCTTGGACATAAAAATAATTTTAAAAAGTTTAGCCTATTTTCACTATTATACATTACAAACTAGTTATTAATCCTTTCTGTGTACTAAGACTTTTTCTGCGTTTTATTTTTTCTACTTAATTTATTGCTTTTAACCTGTTTTGTCACGTGTTGATTTTTCATCCTACCTTACCTTCCCAGTGCTTGTCTTTTGATACTTTCTCATGGTGTCCCTGAGAGTATCGTGGTGAGACTTTATCTCAGTACAGCTTTCAGATCATAGCTCAACTATAGTGTATACAAGGCCACAGGTGTTTCTGTGTGTTGTTTGTAACTGATTCCTTCCTGACTTTTCTTTTGCTCAAACATTTGATCTTATCAACTCTGATTGTGTAGCAATCAAATATATGGCATCATATGTGTTCTTTTATATTTGTCAGTTCTTATTAAGGATTGGATGAAATATACTTGATTTATATGGATCAATTTTATTGTCAGGTGTTCTTGAATAAGAGTTATACATAATATTCATTTCTTCCTTGTTGCTCTAACAAATTATCAAGACAGTGGTGACTTTAAATATCACAATACTTCTCGGTCCACTGGACTGAAGTCAAGATATCGTGGTGTTGCATTCCTTTTTGGAGTCTCTGGGGAAGAGTTCTGTTTCCTTGCTTTTCACCTTCTAGAGTTCACCCATGTCCTTGGCTCATGGTCCAGTTCTTCCATCTTCAAACTCGGTGACATATCGCTGTGATTCTGCTTTCGAAAACTCTTTGACATCTTTCTCAGGTTTGCCCTTTCTGCCTTAAGGGTACTTGTGATTACATGGAGTTCACTGGACCATCTAGGATGATTTTACTATTTAAAGTCAGCTGATTAGTTACCTTAATTCCATCTGCAGCCTTTATTTCCATTTGTTCTGCCCCTAGAATATTCATGTATTCTGGGGATTCAGGGTGCGGACATTTTCCGTGGACCATTGTTCTGTGACATGAAGTCACTGGGAAATTTATTGCAATATGAACATCTATTATTCAACTTTTACACGATTTAGGATTGAAGTTAACATGTGAAACCTTGGTATTTATGATCATTTTTAGAATAGTCAAACCTTAGTTATCACAACAGAGACCAGTAATGAAAATGTCCATCCCCCGCCGCCCCCCAGGCTCAGGCGACTCAGACAGGGACTGTGAAAGTCATGGACCTGGGGCCCCAGCGTGGCAAATACAAAGAAAATGGCAACATTTTTCCTTTTAATGCCAAGTGATGTTGTTCCAAAAGTCAAATAAAATTATTGACTGTTTTTATATAACTAGAAATGTGGACATGGATTATCGTCGTTCTTTGGAGAATCATTGTTTTATTTTTGCTTACTTTCTTTTTTCAGAGCTTTAAATAATTGAATGTTATATATATATATATATATATATACTGATGAAACCAGCTTTTTAGTTTGTACTGGTTTTGTTCTCAAAATTAGATAACTTTGACTAGTAATGTTGATTTTACAAGAGTGAAATCTTTCAAAATCCAAAGTATGACTCTAA
The DNA here is from genome assembly GCA_004363575.1 of Solenodon paradoxus. Lineage (NCBI taxonomy): Eukaryota > Metazoa > Chordata > Mammalia > Eulipotyphla > Solenodontidae > Solenodon > Solenodon paradoxus. The sequence goes on along the minus strand of RJWH01002089.1, from coordinate 103,601 downwards.
GGATTCCTACTGTACCCCAAGCCTTGTTTTCAAAAATGTCTTGGTTTTGCCTGCATGATGCTGACATCACTTTAGACGTCTGCTTCTGTGACCTGGAATTGAAGCCCTATGAATGCAGAGATGGCATTTTGTTTGTCTCTGCAGCTTCAGACCTCAGTTTCTTTCTGCGTGTGCATCCGTGGTAGCTGTGGCTTGTCCAGTGATGGCGTGGAGTTGGCACTGCTGTGACTAGTGCCGTTTATTATCTCATTTATACCCTCTGGAGCTATGAGCTGTTAGCTCCATCTGACAAATGCAGAAGCAGAGGGTTCCTGTGACGGGAACAGACTGTGGTCCAGGTCGGCTCTGAGCCCTGAGCCTCCGCCGGCGACCATGGGCCCCGCTGCCCACAGCGGCCTTCCTCGACGGCCTTTTGAAAACACAGGTCGAGGATCAAAGTATTTCGTTGCCCGGGAAGTTTACAGAGACCTTGCGTGTGTCTTCTTCTCCTTTTGGGGACACTGCTCTCTAGTCCCTCCTGGCTCTCCTAACGGCCTGTCTAGTCCGTTTGCCACCTCCTCCCCTCATTTTTGGTAACGCCCTTTGTAACACCCTGTAGAATGGTGGTCTGCAGGCTGTTGGGCAGACGTTGCTACTCTGGAGAAAACCTGAAATTTGGGCGTGACTTGGAAGACCCATCAAGATTTGGCAGTCTGCTTGCTTTTCCTTTGTGCCTGACACGGCACTTGATTCTCTGGTGTGCTTTTCCGACCTTCCTGCAGTTGGTCCTTCCTCAGCGCTTTTTCTGGACCGGGACCCCCACGCACACTCACTGACCGTCTTTCTTCCAGGAGCCCTCCGAGATCCTGCCGCTGCTCTCTGTACCTGCTGCCGTCGTCCGTCCTCCTGTCTGTTCCTGGTTAGGCCTGGTGCGTGCGGAAATGGGAGCTTGCAGTCCGTGTTTGGGTGGAATCACCTTCCACGGCTCTGCAGCCCCGATGTTTCCCCGCAGACGCAGCACCAGGGCCCGCCTCCCTGCTCCCTGCTCCCTGCTCCCTGGTGCCCCGTTCTAGAGGGCTGCTGGCCACTATTGTGGATTGTGATTATATTTTACACTTTGAGACTTGGTGGTTAGTAGTTAATGGTGGCAAAGATTTTCATGATGCTAAGAATGCATCCAGCCCATCTCTACACTGCAAACGGTAGTCTACCCCTTCCACAGCCCTCTTAAGAACAGGTTCCACAGTCCAGACTCAGATCTGAGGGAACTGAGGCACCTGCTCGTGTCACAGTCTCACCTTGCGGAGAGATTGGGATTGAACATCGGGCTGTGCAGGTCCAGAGCCAGGCTCTGTAAGTGTGCGTGTCCTCGGCTCATCTCCGGGCTGATCGCACGTGGGTTCCATGGTGAGGCCCCTGAGTGGTGTCTGCTGCCCTGTAGTGAGTGGAGGGCCAGCACAGCCTTGGTTGTCACCAGGTAGGAAGGCGAGGGCCTTTGTTAGAAGAAAAGTCAAGGGTTGCCATGAGGCGGAAAGGTTTGAGACGCCCCCTGGGGTCTGGAATGCAAGACAGCGTATCAGTGATGCATTTCCAGGAAGACGTGCTTTCCTGTGGGACTTGGGTTTAAACACGTGTGTAAGTACTCTGAAGAAGGAGCTGCTTTCAACAGTGTGTGACAGTTGATAGCCTGGACTCTTCACTTTGGTGGGCCATTCCTCAAGTGAGTGAGAATTCTTGCTTTAACATAGAGACTTAGTATTCAGCATGACTCTAGAAGGAGGAATTAAAGGGAGCCTTGGATTTGTGCTGCTTGGAACAGTCATTGCTGCGTGTTGCTCTGGGTGGTGGAAGCACGAGCCTTCACTGGAGGCAGTGGTTTGCTGGGCAGTCGTCTCCCGAGAGTCGCATCCTGGCTTCCTAGGTACCTTTACAAGCTGTTCTGAAAATCACTTTTATGGGGTTCAGTGAACTGGTCCAAAGGAATGTTGGCTGGCAGTTGAAATCTTTAAGCACACATTTTTTCTTGATTTTAAAAGCGGCAGTACCATCAGTATCTGGTCTTTATTAAATTGTCTTTACCCGATGCTCATGACACTGTGTTCACATTGTTTTTTTGGAATTCTTTTGGAAGTCCTATGACATCTGCTTTCTGGAAAGTCAGTGGAGGAAAGTGCAGCCCCAAGAGTGACCTTGGCCTGCAGGTGCACAGGCCAGGAAGGCCCCGCCCAGATATGCCCTTGACTGTCCGCCCTCACATGGACCTGAGAGTCCCGTCTCATGTCGCAGGGGCCAGTCAGGGTGTGGAAGAGGAAGGTGCATGAAGGCAGGAGCTTTCATGAGGAGCGAGGAGCTCATTGTACAGCTTTCCAGACTGGGGGCTAATGTTTTCTCTGTGATGACATCCAAGCGATAAATACTCCGAAAGCAACAGCTTGTGAAAGATCTTATACCACTTGAAAGATGATGGCAGGAATGGTGGACTGTGATCCGTAATCCCACATTGTGGCGGTGCTCTGTCCACTCAGGGTGCGGTCTTTTGCAGTCCGTCACTCAGCCTTGTGTTTGCTAAGCGGTGGAGGAGAGCAGTTTCTAACCGCGCATGCTTTAGAGAGCTCAGCTTTGAAGAATGTATAATTACTTTAAGTCTGATTTTGGATGCAATAATATTTTGCATTTGGCTAGATTTAAGCTGTTTTCTACAGATATATATATTTTTTTCTGTAATACAAATTGTCCTTGCTCTAAATATTTGCTATGATAGGCACTCAGCAGAAACATTAGAATATTTTATTCTGTGAAAGTTGTCCCTCCCGATTTGCTTTAGTTTGTTCCCCTATGCAATGCAGTATTGTTTTCAACTCTTAAAACTTAAACATTTTAATTAATGAAATTTTTCCCTATTAAAAACTGCACTGTGGTTTCTAGTTCAGATCTCTTCAATTGTACTTGCTCATGTAAATAAGCTGTGCTTTGCAACTTTGGGTTCTTAACCTTTGCTCTTTGCTATTAGCTTTATGTTTTTTTAATTATAGGAAAATAGAGGACAGTAGGGAAGTTATGACTTAAATAGACTGTTGTTATTACTGTATTCTTTTTTAAGGAAATGAAAAATGTTATTTATTTTGTCCAGATCAAGCAGAAACAAATATAGAATATCTTGTTATTTTTGCTGAACATTTAGTATCGCAGTTTGATTCTTTATGTTTAATAATGTTTTGGTTTCGTGATTGATGGCATCAATCAGTTATTTATAGTTGTAATGAATAAAAGAGAAAGTATATTATCTTCAGTACAAATGCATTATTTGAGTAATGAAGTCACTAGTCATTTAAAGCAATACTACTGCATGAATTTAGCCTGCAAATTGAGGTTTCTTAATATTATATAAAACAAAATTGACCATACATGAAAAGAAAGGAAGCTTTCCCAGATTCAGAAATTGTTTCGTCCTTGGCTTTTGTCACATGTCCTTCCATGCGGCCATAGTACGTTATAATTTTACCAGCCTGTCTGTGCAAACATGTCAGATGAAGTCAGTGTTTAATGTTAAGAATCTTATAACATGCCAATTTGATTTGTAGCCCTTCATATCATAGAATGCTAATTAAAATCGTATTTTTGCATGTGTCATGCCTTTCATGCACATATGCAAATAGACTCAGTTGCCTTTCAGCGATTAGTAATTAAGTTTATGAAGGACAGCTGTAATACATCATTAACAAAAATGTTTGCGAGCCCTTTACGCTGGAAGTTACAACAGTCCATTTTTTCGCTTATCAAGAGAGCCGTTTTAGTGATGCTCGTGTATGACATCTAAATCGTTTTAAATACTCACGCGATGTAATTAAGTTGATGTCTCGCTGTCCTCAGTAGAAGACTGGTGCTCCCTCACTGCTGCTGATTCCTGTCCACTTCATATTTATGTCAACAGAGTTAAGTAATCCGATTTGTGTATAAAATAAGATAGCATCCAGGTCGGACGTTTCATTTAATTAGGTTAGTGATATTTTCTTGGCACTTGGCTGCTTTTTGTATGTTTGAATTGCAGGCACAGACGTTTATATCATTCTTAAAAACCTCTCCAGATTATTGCCATGTTTTTAAGGGCGCTTCATGAATGCTATTCACTTCCCCTTTTATAGTCCCTTGAATATTTAATAAAATGACATTTTTCTCAAATCGTTTCATGATTGAAGTTAGGATCAGCTAGGGGTCAGTGCATGCTACCTTGAAGTATTGCTTTATCTTCGTTACTGACAGTAAAGGCCAGGACTAAAGAACTAAAATCGCTGTTTTGTCGCAGTGTACTCCAGGAGGAAAAGGAACCAGTCAGTTTACACACAGTTGTTTCTTCTGGCTTTCAAGGGCTGCAGTGTTTTCAATCTGTATGTGAGTCTTTGTTTAGCCAAAGTGCCATCGTAATGTACATTTTCCTGTTACATCCATATCACATGTCTATTCTTAAGTACAATTTGCCCATGTTTCTAGCATCTCAAGTTTTAGTTCTGTAATTACTTGCATTTCTTTTTCGCAGGGTCGCTTTTGTCATGAAGAAGCACCTGACCACGCACCTGCTAGGCAAGCATGGGGTCGGCACCCCGAAAGAAAGGTAACCCCCACGTTTCATGTGGCAGGCTGAGCTGTGTGTTTACTGTAGGCTCGATCTAATGAGGTGGCTTCTAGACTTTCATCAGATCAGTTTATCACACTTTGCATTTGTGATACTCAGTTGTCAGGTATCCTATTTTACAGTATCCTCCTGCAGAAGGGTAGTGTCATATTTTAATTTAAAGAAATCTGATCAAAAACTATTTGAAGGATTTGAGGGACGTGGAGTGTGAACTTGTCAAGCAGCCTTGAAACAGTAGAAGTTTCAATTGGAGGATTACCCTTTACCAACGCCTTAGAATGAGCCAAAGCTTTGTTTTTGTTTTGAGGTGTTACAGTAGCATTTTTGAATTCTTAGTGTAGAATTAAACATTGCTGATATTAAAAAAAACGAAATACATCTTGTGTGGTTCCCAAAATAATACTACAGTTGCCATGTCATGAAAAATAACACTACAATTATTATGTCATCAACTGCCAGGCTTTCTTTTTTCTCGCTACGGTATCATAATCAGCTTCGTCACCGAGCCTTCGTTCTGTTAGGTGAACTGAGTGCAGCGGGGGCAGCTGCCACGCGAGCGTGGCCACTTCGGAAATGTTGAACCCTGAGCATGTGCCCTCCTTCAGGACGGGGCGGCGGTGGTCCCGTCCACAGCCCGGCAGCTGCCCTGGTGCTCAGCTCCTGGGGCTGCACAGAATCTCCTGCAACCTTCCGTTTTCAAATGCTGTTTTAAACTCTCCTTGCCGACGCAGTTTGTTCCACCATCTGAAGAAGAGGGATGCTTCTGCCATGTTTATAAATGCTGAATTGCCTTGAAAAAGTTTCTCTATGCTTACAAAAAATGTAACGTGACTCTTCTGTTGGAGGCGTACTGTTTAGTTAGCGTGGTCACGTGGCCACGACCTCTGTAGAGGTCACAGAAAGCCACTGCGATGTTCTGTGTCTGCTTTCTGCTTTTGTTTTCTCGTATTTTACTTTGGAACATCGTACTTGCTTTCAGCCAAAGTGCGTGTGTTGAACATATTCTGATTGGAGTATTCTTGAAATTCAAAAAGTTATGTTACTGAAAGTGTAATTTGGGCCTTGTTAGAGTTCTGTTTTATAAGTGTTTAAGATGTAAAAGGAAAACACATATTGCTTATTATGTTCTTGTTGGTTTCACATGTATTTTCTCAGTTGTCCTGTGACCATATCAGCGTGTTACTGGTCAAGCTGCGTAGCTGCAAGAACTAGATTCAGGAATGTACAATGATCTATTAGGTATCATAACTAATCGGTATTAGAATTGTTACTTTGCTGTCTCTAATTCCATTGCTCTTCTTCATATTAAATATATTATCTCACAGTGAAAATCTTTACCTGTATGTACTTGGGGTACTTTAGTCACAAAGTAAGTTTGAATGAAAAATTATCTATATCACATCATTAGAAAGGAAATATTTCTTTACCATACTTATTACTAGTGTTGATTTTGAACTCAAATGTGTCATTTTACTTTTTATTTAGATTACCTTGTAGGTATATTTATTTACCAATAAGTTAAAAAAAAATTAAGCCCCCCTGTGCATTGAGATGGGACTTTGACCGTCCCAGGGGTACTGCCAGTTCTCCCACGTTCCCACCCCTGCTTCCAGGGCCTGTCCTGGCCTTCGCTCACTGCCTCCTAATGTCCCCAGGGAGGCCCAGCGAGGGGACTGCAGGCTTTCTCCTCGGAGAGTCATGATGCCATTTTGTCCTTTAACCCAAAGATGCGTCTCCAGTCGGGAAGCCCACCCATCTGCTAGGGTGCCATCTTCTGCGGATTGCAGGCTGCAGAGGTCACCCCAGCTCTACATCTGACTGGATGATCCCCCCTCTGAAATCCTGTATCTCAGAGCACGACTGGGCACATGGGTGCTGATAGGTGTCTCTCCCACTGCACAGACGTGCCCAGTCAGGCTGCCTCACTCACCTCAGGGTGCTTTCCGAAGGAAGCAGGGGCTGGGGAGTAGGGGCTGGGGAGTAGGGGCTGAGGTTGAGCGCACACTGGGGCAGCAGAAACGCCGAAGGAGCGCTTTCTTCCCCTCTGCCCTCCTGCACGCCCCAGAAAGGGCACTGCTGCCTTCTCATGGTTTTAGGAAACAGAGAAAGTCTTTCTCAGCATGCTGAGCCCTTGATTTGGGCGTAGCTGTTGTCTAAATTAAGTTACAAATGTTTTTTTTTTTCCCTTACCTTTTAAAACATTAATGCCTTGGCCATAATTTTGCAAGCTTGCTATGCTGTGATTTCACCAGGACAATATAATCATTTTTTAAAATGTTTTCAATTTGATTCTCGCCTTATGCATTGCATATTAGAGCAAATAGTAATAGAAGTTAGCTAAATAGGCTCTGACAATTAAATTAATAATGCATTTTGTTTGCAAGTATTTAGGCCTTGTGCTTTGACTGATATATGCAAAAATGATAATTTATTACAAATAAATGCATCTACTTCTACTATCGCTTGATGAGCCAATAAATTTTGTCAGCATGACTGTCATTAACAACAGAAAGTTAAATAATTTCCAATATGTATTTTTGACTGACATAATGATTTGTATAAGAACATACTTTCTGTCTCTAAATTTCCATGAACTTTTTAAAGGTAGCATGTTACTGCATTTCTGAAGTCTTTGTACACTTAAATAAAACTAAGTATAGTTACATTCAGTTACATTCCATAATAATAAATTCCAGTTAATTTGCAAGTTCATTATAAAGCGTTTTCTATTTAAATAAGTGGTTCTCTCTGAAATAGCATAAGCCAAAATATATTTCTGCGTCTCTGAATTTGCTGATAGTAATCTCGAACTCGAGCTTATCACCACTGAACTCACCATCGTAAGTAAGTTGTCTTGGAGACCAGGTGCCTGTTACAGCAGAAGCTGGAGGCTTCAGAGCCTGGGAGTCAGCTGGGCTTTGATGGTGATGGAAAGCAGAGCCGGGGCAGTGACTGACTGGAGTTTGGGGGCTGAAATGAGGTGATGTGACATTCTCCCACGGGTCCATTCCAGGGAGGCCCACACGCTTCCCAGGGCGCCCTGTGGGTACACTGAGTGAAAGCTCAAGGGCTAGATCCTGCCCTCATTGCAGGAAGTGTGCCTGTTGTTTCCACGTTATTCATGAATATTATGTAGTCACCCTGAGTATTAGTTCAGTGGAGCAGTCTTCAGAGGAGTCTGTACGTGGAGACTGTAAGTTCCGATCAGTGCCTGGTGGTCCACATTGCTATAGAGGGTGTCCACACCTGGTGCGGTGGGAGCCTGCAGGGCCGGTCAGTTTGGGAAAGTGGGTGTCCCCTTGGGGTCTCCTTCTGATAACTGAGCTTCTGAATTTCTGCTGCCTTCTCCCCTTTTATTAGGCATTCGGACTTGGGATTACCCATCTTTCTATTAATAGTACCTTTGACGTATATAGGTAAATTCTTTCCCCTGCATTTTGATATAATCTAGATATTGTGTAGTCTAATTATGGTTGGGATGTTGGTAGCTCCCATACTTGGTTCTAAATTTGTTGTAAGCCATCAATATGACAAGATGGTGTGTCAGCTTTTGGAGTCTCCGTCCTTCCTCTTTTCCTAAAAATTTTATGTACTTATGTTAAAAGGTATGAGAGTGCTGTCTTTGTTTCCTGTTTTCATTTTAGATGTACTATGCTCAGATTTTCCTGAAACGTGAAATTCCTTTTCCCACACCCACACATTTCAGGAAATGCGTACTGAAGTTTGTCACTGTAGCCAGGGTTGATTAGAATGCTAGACTGCTTTGTATGAGAGAATCACGTATCATAAAAACTCTGAACGTCATGTGCTTTTAAAGGAATTTCATATATTTAAATAGACGCAATTTTCCTATCAGAAGTCATTCTAGTCTGAGATTAACTCCTGTTATTGTCACTTTATTCTCTATTTTAGAGAAATTACTTGCCTTTGGCTAAATTCTTATTGCATTGTTTTCTGGAAGCCAAGGATCAGTAGTTTTCTGTACTGTTTATTCTGTGTAAATTTCTGTGAGGTAAGTGCTCTTGTTCTGTTTCATCACTCAAGTTGGGAGCTTATGCTCATGAAGGCGCTGAGATGTTTTATTCTGTGTTGTGCATCCCTCACACGACCTCTGGGGAATATTCTCTGCGAAAGTCGCCGGTCCCTTCAAGTGCCTTGGCTTCAGGCTCCCCGGCCCCACCCAGTCCTTATTGGTCTTCCTCTCACACTTGTTTCTCTTACTGTAATGCTCAGTGATGATTTAATAAAAATGATGAGGTCCCAGTTTAGGAAAATTGAAGTGTTTCTAGGCTCCTCTCCTTTAAAAGGAAGTGTGCACCATAAATAACTTCGTTGAGCCAAACCATTGGAACAGTATACCAGTTCTGTCCACCTCGGATTGCTCGCTTTAATGTATGTTTTATTTTAATAACTTACTATTGCTTTTGCATGAGCTAGGAATTCCCTTTCTTCTGTCTTCTCCCATTGCTCCTTCTGTAGACATGTAAGGCTGCAGAGTGCATGCTATCCTCTGATGGTTTGACATGGCTTCTGCTGTTGAAAGGTGGGATTGAATCGACAGCACTGAAAAAGTCCTTCTACACAGAAAGATAGATAGGAGTCATGTTAATTCATTTACTGTTAAGCCTATTATTTTTAGAAAAGTTCCTTCTTTTTCTGCCTTAAACTTTCCTTTATTTTGCTGATAATTTATTAAGTTAAATAAGGACGTATATATATTTTCTACCAAAATTATCTCACCAGCATCTGGAAAGTATTTCCAAATTAAATGGGGAATTTAGGTGCTGTGTGATTGTTTTATGACAAATGTTTTATTACTGAAATGGGTATTATCTGTTTAAATGTGTCAGCTGAAAGTCACAGATGTAGTCAGCGGTGCAGAGTTGGCTCTCAGCTCCTCAAGGGTAGAAATCTTCAGCTCACTCTTTTGGGGCGGAGTTTGGGCCTAGTTGCAGGTCAGTCTCAGGGCTCATGTCTGCAGCTTAGAAAACCCAGCTTGAAACTCAGGGCGCCATTGGGCTCTTTAGAGTCTGAGAAGCGGTGGCAGCTGCCTTCACCTCTTTCCTCTCCCTTTTCTTCCCTCCCCCTCCCTCCTCCTCCTCACTCCTTCCTCTCCTGCCTCCTCCCTGTCCCCCTCCCTGCCCTTTCCCCTCTTCCCCTCCTCTCTTTCTCCTCCTTCCTGGGCATCCTCCATGCATTCTCCCCCAGCCCCCCACCCCACCCCACCCCCAATGAAAATTCAGAGCAACTTGAACCAGGGTATCTGGGTCCTGGCATTGCCAGAGATTTACTTGACTGACCTTCCAGTCATTCCTTTTTGAGTATTCTGTTTTAGCCTTCAATTAGCCCAACATGAGAGAGCCATGTTTCTTCACTGTATTTTTCTTCCTCCAAAAAACGGACCTTACTGATTTTTTCTTGGTTATTATGATGACTTAAATTTAAGAATGTATTAGGAAGTACTTTTATAAAGTTCATGGCTGTACTATATAAAGAGAGAGTATTCAGGATGCTTTTCGTAAATATGTCATGTCATCCTTGTGAGATTCAGGGGGTTGATCTCTTTCTGAAATACCTTACCATTTTGGTCTTAAGTGCTAGGAAATCTTGTACATAATTGAATTTTCTTCCTTGTGTTTACTGCTGGGAAACTCAGGACCAAAATCGTGATCCTTATTTAGTATAATGCAGGGTGGAATTCATGGGATATATTTTATTTAGTACCATTGTTTCTACTTCCATCTTTTTTACTCTTACGGGAAATTGCCTTTTTCTGTGAGTGATGTATTTTAACAAACTCGCATAAATTAAAGTTCATGTTATTCAAGGGCTGTTTTCAGTGGGAATTTTTCAGGGTCTGGGAGTCCATGTGTCTCTTGTCCTTTCGTGTTGGGACAGAGTTAGGCAGAGAGCAGCCCTCTTATGAGACCACAAAGCCATCCCTGGCCTGTCGCTGGGAAACAGGAGTGCACACTGGTTCTCTCTCAGGGGTGCTGTGACCGTTGCAGAGTGTCTGTTCTCTCCAAGCTCCCGTCGTGTGCGAGGGATGTGGCTGTGAGTGCTGCCCGGCTTGTGGGAGCGGCCGCCTTTGACGCTCGGTGCCGGCTCTCGCGTCTGCGCGGACGGTGCGCTCAGTGTGCTGGTGGGACGCCACCTGTGCCCCCGAAAAATCCTCATCCTCCCACAGAAGGATGAGGGTTACTCATGGTCTACTAAATAAAAATTGTTTTCTGCCCTTTCTAAAATTGGTTTTTAATTTTATGCCAGGATTGTAGGGAACATTCATCTTTGTGATTTTATTCCATGATATTTAAATAGACATGAAGAAAAGAAACTTCTGATTCCTGAGAAAATATTGGTTGTCATACAACATGATATGTAAAGAGGAAAAGCTATGCAGTGATACCAAAGAAAGTTCTAGGAGGGAGAATAATTCGTCATGAGGGGCATTCTGCAGAAGGTTAGGAAAGGCCTGTCGTTTATCCACTGATTTATTCTTTCAGTAAACATTTGCTTCATCTGCTACAATGCCCTAAAATGGAAATGATATGCAGTCTTGTAGAGAATACAGCCTCTCTTCATGTGGCCTTTAGGTTTGGGGCTGGTGGCCCCGTAGTTTACAACTTTCTTGGAACTGCGCCTCAGTCGATGTGCCTGGAGAGGGCAAGGGCAGAGAGGCGGTGTAGGTCGGGTGGGCAGCCGCGCATCCTCTGATGGAGGCACAGCAGGGCGCCCTTCCAGGGAGTGTCCCGGAGAGATGCCACTGGAAGACTCTGGTCAGAATCGTGCGTGGGGGACGTGGATCCCCATCTTCCTGGGCCGAGTGACCAGCGGCCTCAGAGGCTCAGCTGAGCTGAGCCGGGCCTCCCTCTCCTGGCCAGTGTGCAGCAGGGACCTGGGCAGCGGGTGGGGAGAGTGGCTACGTGAGGAACTGAGACCCCAGCTGTGGGGTGGTGTGTTCTGGAAGAAGTGGGCCCCTTGCAGAGGTTTCATTTAGGGTGACTGGGAATGAAAGGGTGAGCCTGGGAAGCGGGGTTGCAATCAGCTGAGAGAACGTTGGATGCTGTGCAGTTGCTTTTATGCTGGACATGGAACAAGCCAGCCATGTTTCCAAGTCCCTCTGAGACAGCACCTTCACTGATGGGGCGTCCAAGCCCAGGGGGAGACCTGGGTAAGTAGGTTAGGGCTGTAGCGCGTGGTTCCTGGGGCTCTGTCGTCTGTTCCTGGTTTACTGCCCTCTTTCCGCTGGACCAGCTCTTTCTCCTCCTCCCCCGTTCATCCTGCTGACTGGTCTGCACAGAGCCTTTTAATTGTCTGTATCTTCAGATAGTTTTCCCCAGCACCAGAGCCAACCTCTTCTTTTCTCTCTACTTCTGTTCTCCCTGTCCCCCAGTGCTCACAAGACACATTTCTCCCCGCTTATCAGTGAGGTCATTTCTTTGTTTCTAGTCTCAGTGGGAGCTTCCTACCTTTTATCAGCCCCTTCCTTGTTTTTTCCATTTCTAATTTAGTTTTGCATCGTTTTCCCATGGAATCATGGAGAATACAGTTTGTGCATGTATTCTTTTCTGTCACATCACTTCCATCTCAGAAACAGAAGCATGCAAGACTGTGTAGTAATAACACTGCATGCACTGTAATTGCATTCTCTAGTGCTCGTTCAGTGAGGGAGCATTAGGAGATGTGTAGTTTTCGTCCTGATGCTCTTTATTTATCCGACACCTGTTCTGTTCCATTGGTTCCTCTTTCATTCCTCGTCTAGAAAACAGATAAAGTTGAATAGTGTGGGGATCGTGAACCATATCTTTTTTAGTATGAGTATTCCAGTTACTTTGGTGTGTAATATGTTGTTTCATGTGACAAATGAATGGTTTTGGAATTTTTGAAACCTTTAGTAGTTCAATCCGATATTGAATAGAAATGTATTTGTTGTTTTAACTATTGTAAGTCAATGTTAATCAAAATATGATAAATAAAATATGAAAAATGGTCAAAATATAGGTGTTTTCTCCTGGCAGGCTTCTGGAATAATTTTGGCTACTCTCTTATTTCACTTAAATTACTTTTAGAAGACTGGGGCTTCTACATGTGGACTCTAACTAAAATATGCCATACGCTCTTGTCTTTAGTTCTCAGTCAGGGCCAGAATTAAAGAGAACAAAGGCCTATATGTTCCCTGCAGCCTCAATTATGCCTCATTTCCAACTTTCATACAGTTTCATTATACAGCCCTGACTTCTTGTGAGAAGTTTTTTCTGTTCGTGATGCCTTTTAGAAAAGAGTGCTTTTATTTCTAGGTCTTATAAAACTCCAGGATGAAGTTCTTCCTCTGGAATTTTCAGGAAACTTCCATCCTTCGTGAGGTAATTTTTGTAAGGTTCCATGAAGCCACTTCGATCATTTGTCTTAAGATGTTTGCATTGCGTTACGCTACAGAGCTCTGATAGGTGTTTCTGGAGGTTATTCTCAGACAGTTGCCCCCGTTTCTGGATCCTGGGGTCACCTCTGTAATCGGTTGTAAGTTTAACACGAAGGCCTTTCCCCTGACATGGAGCCGTTTTCTCCTGGTTAGCACTGGGAGTGAGCGGGCGGAGAGGCTACGCAGCGGGCGCGCGTCAGCCTCGTAGCACTGATGATCTGGAGGGTGACTGTCTCCCGTTCAGCTTAGCCTGTGCCCCTTTCACACGGATGATGTCCGCACATCGTGAGGTTGAGTCACATGAAATCCGTGCTTAACGCTTAAGACTTGGCAGTTAGACGTTGCCCTTTTCATGTTGGTCAGCCCAACTCCCTTCAGAAATGTTCTCGCTGCTGGGAGGTTGATGCACCGCATAGCCCGTGGCTGCATTCTGCTCCCAGATGCTGCTTGTCCTTCTCTCACAGGGCGTCTCCTCAGGGACTCGCTCTTGCTCTCTCAGCTCTCCAGCCGCTGATTCGAACTTGGCGAGTTGGGGTGGATTTCAGGTATGGAAGTCTTCCTTCAGGTTGTTCTTCTCCAGGATGACGTTCTCTTAGCTGCCAGATGATTTGTAGTCATGTTACCAAAAAAGTGTTGCTCTGTGTGCTCCTGCGTCTTCCTGGAGTCCCCTTCAAGTCCCACCTGCTCACCTGTCAGTCACGCTGGCGTGGCCTCTGTTCTCAGTCCTCAGGGTTGCTTCAGAGAAAACCTCGTCAGGAGTTAGCAGTTGCTGAGGTCTCAGTCTTACCCGCGCTGCCTTAGTCTGAGCTGCTGGAGCAAAGGGCTATGGGAAACTACCTGTTCAGCGTAGTATGTGTATGAAAGTTTTCATTTAAATTATACCCAAATTTTCTTTGAAGTGAATTTAACGATAATTTCCCCTTTGTGTTCATAGTGCACTGTACCATTAAGAATTTTTTTCCTTTTTGTAATTATTCGAGTATGTCGTATATTTTTAGCAATTAGAAAGTCGTAGATTTATTGTTGGGTATCAGGTCTTTTCAGATGTATGCCTTTGTCTTTAAAAATACTTTGTTTATATGATAATCAGATTTTGAAGACAGGGAACAATTTAACAAAGGAATTGGCCCCATGGCTGTGATTTGTTAGCAGCACCCACAGTGAAAGTGGTTTACAGACACATTTCATAGCTTCCCGGAGGTTTCGAGTTTTCTCTTGAGTACAGCACGGCTTTGCTTTACATAGAACTGGGGGTCACGGTGCTCTGTGTGAGGCCGGAGTGAGGTCCCCGCCTGGCGAGTGGGGCCCCACGGGGCGCCCCTTCACCTCTCTGCAAACGCTCTTCTCAGACATGCCCTCGTTGGCAAGTTCACCTTTCATAGTACTGTGTGTGCTTGGTGCCAAGACATAACTAACTCAGTTCTCTGGAAATTCTGGTTTGCATCCTGCATGCCCAGTGGCTGCTGCAGTGGAATCTGGACTCGTCACACTGCCTTTCTTACGTCGTCACAGGTTCCGTGCCTGTGAAGAAGCCATTCCGAACACATTTCATCAAAGGAATCCAGCGGTCAAGTTGGTGATAGAAATAAGGAATGAAAAATATCTGAGAATGCCACCACGGTTACTAGGTTGGGATGAATTAAAATCGGGAGTGTGGTCCTAGTTCTCGGGTTTGGTGGTGAATTTGGATGGCCACTGTCTATACAGGAATAATGCAGCAAGTGCAGACACACATGAACCAGGGACATCAAAGACCCTTTGTCCCTCTTTGTGTCTGCGCCTGTGTGGAGTGCCCAGTGTTTCCTGCCTTCCAGCGGTGGGCGTCAGGTGCCTGGTGTGGGATAGAGGGGCAGTGGTATTACGAAGTGCTTGGTTCACCAAATGTTGAGAGATGGCTCCCTTCCTGCTAGTGTCAGGAGTGGGAGGCATCAGACTTTCAAACAAAAATGTCTTTTGCTGGAAAATCACTAGTGTTTTACTGTGAGAAGAGTTTGCTTTGGACATTTTAGCAATGGTTTCCTTTGCATCCTGTCAGGTTGACAGCAGAGCGCCATGACTAAGCCTGCTAGGAAGTATTCTCCTGAGCTCTTAGAACAGGGGTCGAGGCTGTGTCTAGGAGGGAGCATCTTGCCCTTGCCCCCCGGTGTGCCTGATCAGCGCCCCCGGAGTCTGGGAAAGAAGCCCAGACACGCTCTGGCCAGGACCTGGAGACCTTTTAACCCAGCAGTGAACTGACTTGGAATCACAATCACTTTGTTCTCGAATTGCCTGCTTTAAATTGCGTGAGCTGCTTTCCAGTTTTCCTTCTCATAATGCCACCACTGCTCTGTCCTCCTTCCCTGACTTTGACGCAAGGCCCCGCCCGGACTGATGTGTGTTGCCCCCTCCTGCTCTCTGCGCTCTGGCCCCACCAGGCCCGCCGCTCGCCTCCCAGAGACCCAGATGATGTGTCCATACTCACGGTGTTTTGAAATCGAGTACAGAGTTCATTTTTTCCCTTACTGGCAGAATTCATAGCTTTATTAATGATTTTAGATGATATTTATAGAATCACTAAGGTTCTAATGGGGTCACATAATTGTTTTCTGAAATACTTGGCACCTTTTATGAGGGAAGGTGTATTCTATAGGGCTGTCTAAAGGTCTCCGTTCATATGCCTTGCAAATGTCGGCAGCCTAACATCAGGCAGCGTGTTGCAGATACTATCGTTTTGGATTTTAAAGGGAACTTTACTTTCATAGATGTGAAAAAAAAAAACAACAACAACAAACTTTTAGAGAGACTTTGCCCTAGATCACCTGGCTGTTCTGATTTTTGGTGGTGTGATGTGTATGTCCTCACTTTGTAATTTGGTCGCCTCCTTCCTTGGTCAAATCAGGCCACGATGCCACTGCCCTCTGGGGAAGCTGCGCTCCGCGGGCCGGTGCTCCCCATGCCCCCGTGTGCTCACCCTCAGGGTCCGAGTCACATGGAACTGGAAGAATTTATGAGGTGACTCTTTCAGATGGTTGTGGAGCAAATGCGATACATGGAAAGCAGAAAGTTCGAATGTCTTTAAATGAATGAGAAGTGT
>RJWH01002089.1:0-82500 GCA_004363575.1 Solenodon paradoxus | reverse complement strand
CAGCGTGTATTTAGTCAAGAGAGAATTAACTCATACTTATGAGCTCCGCATTGTGTCTTCAGTCTTGTTGCTGCGTATCATTCTTCGTAAATTTTGTGTACAACTTGGCTCCGAGTCTCCTGATGAGATTCTACTCCCAGTTTTATTTAGCTGTGATTTCTTCATTTTCAGATTATTCCACTAAGCAGAACTTGAGTCTCATTGCTCCCTCAGCCCCTAACTTTTCCCATTGCTGAGCTCATTTGCCTTTTGTCTGATGGATGTGAACTACTGACCTCTTTACTCCTACAGTTCATGTCTCCCTTGCTATCTTGTGGCCTAATTATCCAAAACACGTAGGAGCCCGAGCATCTCAAAAAGAACCACATGACTCAATGTTTTTGGTTACAGATGAGATGGGACAAGCCTAAAATTGGTCTCCATCTTTTCTTGTTGAATCGCACGTCGGCTCAAACCATTTCACATATCGAGATGTTTGATCAATATCTTAACTTACCACGCAGATGTAAGGGCAGCTGGAGGTCACAGAGAATGCAGCTCGGGATCGTCTTGTTAAAGTCTTGGTCACTTGACTTCGTTGGTCGTGGGCTTAACCCGTCACTCAACAAGGAAACGTTGTAATGTTTCAGTTTATTGTTTTAGGGACAAAATTGTTAGAACCCTCATTTATAACTCAGATTTAACTTCTTAACATTTTTATTCATCATACCAGAAAAGATAGATATTTGTAATTCTGTTGGCTCTTCAGAGTCTTCCTACAAATTAGAAATTCTCTTAGACATTTTGTCAGGTCTTGTTTCTTTTGTTCTTTTATTAAAGCAACTCAGAATATAAGTAGTTCATATATTTGGTTACCTTCTGAAATTCCTGTTTTGTCTTGATGATGAATTAATTGTTAGCTATTTACCTTGAGTAGGATAAAATATACATCTGAAAGCTGTAAAACACTTTGTTGTAATTTTAAGTTAATAGACATGAGATTAATTATATAATACTGCTTTTATGTTTCTCTTTTGTCATCACTGTGCTTTTGAAGAAATTTATATTTGCTATTTATATTGTAAATGTATTTAAAGCATTACAAGTGTGGCCATTGAAATGACAATTTGATGGTATCGGAAATGTTGAATAAAATGGAGCATTCCTTAAAATAATCTGTCAGATTTAAATTGTTAATTTCATATTTTCTTGGTATATTTAAATTTTATCCTGAAAATATAAGGCTGTAAATGTTGTTTATATTATAATCACATACCAATTTAACCTGTAACTAAGATGCTCTTGAGTATTTTGGCCACGATTTCATAATAAATAGCAGATACACATATAAGTCTCTTAGTTGGCTTGACTTTTATGCCAGTGATAGCAGCGCTGTTGATTGAATCTGAGTATGAAATTATGAACTTGCCCTGACAAAACCACGGAGGTGCAGTAAACACTGTCAGCGTTCCCTGTTACCTCTTTGATTAATCTGCTCACAGTGGACAGGAGAGAGTGAGTGTGGGTTTCTCTGTGTGAGCAGTACCCCTGCCTGGAGTCTTCGAAGCCCATAGTCCTTCACGATGGTAGATTAGCACGTGGCCTTCTAGAAGAAAATGCTTTTCCTCAGAAATAGAACCATTTACTCTACATTTCTCGTTGCATGTCAGCCTGTCTTCCAAACATGAAACATTTCCTTTGAAAAGAACTTTTTTGGTAAAAAAAATAAATAAATGCAATCAGCATATGTAAGTAAAAAATAAGTAGAAACTCAAATCTCATTATTCCAGTACAGCTACCACTAGCTTTTGCTAATGGTAACATCTCTACTTCTCATATATTTATAAAGTGTTTATAGAGTTTTGTGTGAGAATCATACTGATCATAAATTTTTGCAACTTATTTTTGTCCATATATCATGGATGTTGTTCCTGTAATGTCATAAAGACAGCTTTACCTTACAGTTTAAGTGTCTGAATCTATTGTTTTATAGGTATCATAAAATTATTATTTAATGAAATTTTGTTCCTACGTGTTTCCCATGA
Organism: Solenodon paradoxus; assembly: GCA_004363575.1. Lineage (NCBI taxonomy): Eukaryota > Metazoa > Chordata > Mammalia > Eulipotyphla > Solenodontidae > Solenodon > Solenodon paradoxus. Next base: position 80,476 of record RJWH01002089.1, on the reverse strand, counting down.
GAACAATGCTGTCTGTAAATCTTCCCCGTTACAGCCTTGTTCCCGTGTTAACTCTTGAACTAGGACTCTGAAGAGGTTCATACTTTGTTGCACTTGACTGTCTTCCACATCATTCTCTCATGAACAACGCATGGCAGTCATTTCACTGTATGTATTGGAAAGATAGAGAAGACTTTTATTTTTATATTAATATAATTCCATGTTTTATGTATCCAAATATAAACACAAGAAATCGTCTAATTTATTTTGCATCAAATCAGTTCTCAAATTCTTCTGTTACTCATTTCATCATCCCTTTTAGTAACAGTGCCTCGATCGAAGATAATGAAAAATATTCTGGGCTTTGAAATATCAGATAGTGACTATCTGTTGGAAGAGAAAAATAATGTATTAAATTCAGATTTTGTATTTTCTTGTCCAGTGATTTTAACGTTCAGTGACTTATTGGACTCTCCATGTTCCATGCAAGCTTTAATAATTAAGTTTCTAATAAATTACCGTAGAAAAATCAAGGATAAACATGGTATTCTGAGCTCTTAACAGTTAAGTCTCAGCCACACACTGGTAGTTTAGCTTTGTCAATGTGTAGGAATTCTGAGGACACCAGAAGGTCTAGGCCATGAAGATTCAATACTCACTGATTGGGAGTGATAATACATGTTTTATAAAATAAAGCAGACTTTCTGGCTCTGAGTGGGTGGGAGCTCCTGAGAGAGAGCGCCGCCCCATTTCCCGCCCTGCAGTTCTTACTGGCCTGGCTGCCTGGGGGCACCAGGTGCGGGGGCACCAGGTGCGGGGGCACCAGGTGCGGGGGCACCAGGTGCGGGGGCACCAGGTGCGGGGGCACCAGGTGCGGGGGCACAGCCACGCCCCCTGCAGCCCTTCCAGGCTCTGCCCAGCCCTGAGCGCGGGCGCATGCGCGGCCTCGGGGGCGTGCCCAGCGCGGTGGGCGCCCAGTGGCGCGGCGGCGCTGGCGGGGTCCACCCCTGGCGGCTCCCTTCCCGGCATGCCCGCCCCTTGTGTGTGCCGCTGCCGCCCTTGGCACTGCTGGACCAGGGCGTGCTCGGACGCCCGGAGCGTGGCTGGGGGTGCCTTGCTCCAGGTGACGGCCGTTTGATGTTAGGGAGGCGCATGCAGGGCATTTGCTTTTGCGGGGAAATACTTCACTCGCATTAACAGTGTCTGTATCGATTTTCTGAAACTTTCTGTGACTTTCATTTTGAACCTCTCAGTAGATTTTTATCAGAACTTGAAAGCAGGCAGATTTAAGAATGGGTCAGTCTTACCAGAAAATGTCGAAGCGTGTTCTTACTCCTCATGTAAAAGAAAGTTCGGTATTTCTACTTTTGTCATCTTCATAGAAAAAGCAGGGAGGCTGTGTTGTGTTACCCTGGGCCCGTGTGTCAGCACTGAGTGGCAGAGATAATGTGGTTTTTATCAATATTAATACTTACTGGGGCACCATTTCAGAAAGGTCAGGAATGACGGAGCGAAAAATTTTCACGAGAATGCTTTCGAACGTGTCTTGAAAACCTGAAGCAATTTAACCAACTTGATTGTCCTTGGCCGCCAGCTCACGCTGCACGTCGAGGGCTCAGGCCGTCGGCAGGAATACAGAGTAGCAGGCGACTGGGCGCCGCCACCCTCCGAGTGTGAGCACTTTTCAGAGCTGACGTCACCTGGGGCTGGGGACTGGCTGAGCTCAGAACACTCGCATTGTCTTTTTACCTCTGGGTGGAGAAAACTTCTGCGCATTTCTATTTGTAAATCATCCTACATTCGTAGGCTTCTCCAGTGGTTTTCTGGGAGGAATTGTTTTAATAATCAGGCGCTCAGTTTTTATTGACTTCACGTCATCTGTGCTTTACAAAAAACAGCTACCAAGATTTCAAGGTTGGACAGTTTGTTTTTAAAGCTGACGTACAACCGTAGTTTTTGTGTGCATGCCATGTGACATATGTAGCATTACCAGGAAGGGTCATATTAATTACTTTAATTAACACGTGACTTGAGAAGTCTTAGATTAATCAGCACGTGACTCTGGGTTATTTGTACCCTTGTGGGAATTTTTTGCCACCAAATGCAAATACTCGGCTAAAAATATTGCTTTGTTTATACGTGGAGAGAATATTCATGGCAGTGGTACTGTACATCTAAGAAAACAGAAAGTAATTAAAATGTTGATTACTATAGTAAATCTCTGAGGCGTCCGATTCTTTGTATTTCCTGTGTGCTCACATTCTGAGAAGTTAGCTGGTGCACAGCAACCTAGCATGATTATCTGATATCCTCCGGAAGGTTAGCTGACTTGTTTCCTATATTACTTAGGAAAAAATTTCTTTTCACAATTGAAAATGTCAGCATCAATTTAAAGTAACACTAAGCATGTGCTTGCGCTCTGAATATTATCCTCCAGCCACCCTGCCGAGGATCTGGCTGTGACAGTTTGATTAGATCATCAATCCTCACTGTTAACAGCTCTCTTCCTGAGCACCTGGGCTGCCGGGTCACATCGGATTCCGCTACTGTCGTTTCTGTGACCCCACGTGCCTGCACCAGAGCACTTTACATTATGTGTGCAAATTAAAAGTTACCTTAGAACAACAGTTTACTTTAAAAAATGACCTCGTTTTCCTCCGTCTTACAGTTATGTTCTGTATCGGAGGTGCATTTTTGTATGATGAAAGACCCTTTGAGAGGACACAGTCGCCCGCCATGCTGAAGGTGGCTTTCCTTTCTTTTCTGTAGACTTGTGGATCAGGTTCTTGATGATAAAATGAACTTCCCTTTCACCTTCCTTTTCTGGTTTTTAGAAATCTCCTTTGCTTCCATTTAAAAATTGGATTATGCTTTTACTAGATTTAAGCCTAAATAAGGAATGGAGTTTGTCGCAGTTTGCTGAAAATCTTTCTTCTTTTTGCTCCTAAATTCTCTACTGGGACTGTCACACTGGTCTGATTTATTCTTTCCTATTTATAGTTGTCGTGATGGAGATAAATACCTACTTAGATCTTCAATGCAGATTGTTTAGTGCCAGGCTGCAGCATACGCACACTGTTAAAATCTATAGCTTTATCGGATTTTTAATGCCACAGTTACCTTTTGTTTTCCTCATAACTTTTTATTTATATAATGCAGAGGGGGAATGGAGAAAGCTGTATCACTGCAATTTATGGTTCGGATGGATGGAGACTTGACTTCTGTTATTCACCTAGAGTGTTGCTGGTCTGGGCAGTGTTAGGTCGAAAATAAATGCTCGCAGAGACAAAGAAGGGCCACAGAGAAACTGTGTGTGCCATTTGAGCTGGAATTTATTCTTGTTTTTCAGTTTTTAATTCGTTGTTTAAGACACGTATGAGCATTACAGGGTATACTGCTTAGGCATGAGAATCACAGTTGTCCTTGATTACTTAGCTGTGCTGTTCTTTTCTCTGTGGTGGAAGAGCATGTGGGTATGTGCCTTTAACCATTTTCTTATTTCAAATACACTTGCTTTCTCTAGAGAAGAAATTTTTTTGTATTCGCAACCATTTTCATCCTGATTCTCAATGACCTGTTTGTTCATATGCATTAGAACATAGTTAAATGTGACCTAGGAATGCTAAATATTCGTAAGTCGTATCATAATCTGGAGTCACCCGAGCCCACACACAGGCATCTGGGCCTCTGCGCTCTCCCGAGCAAGCATTGGCCGCCGTGACCACAGCCACATCCTGGGCAGTTGCGTGTCTTACGGAACGTTGCCCCCGCGTGGCTGACGTCCACAGGAGAAGCCTTACTGTGTCTCAGAAGGTCTAGAACAGTTGTCAGCTCCTGAGTCTGACAGTGGCACAGTGTGATCTGTTGGAAAATTCACTGGATGTGTCACCGCTTTGCCTAGTTTTAATTCAGCCCTTTCTCTCTCCAGCTGTGTGACCTGGTGCACATTTCTGTGCATCTGTGTCTGTCCCTGCGCACTGCTGGAGCGAGAGCCAGCAGAGCTGGGTTGCTGCATCTCAGTTCCACTGTGTCCCTAGGTAGCTGTATTTCTCAGCACATCTCTTCTGATCTCTGAGTCTTCCTTTCATGATCTGATAATCATGATATGATAAAAATGATATGACAATATGTGGACGGTTGTGCCAGTCACATGAGAGTATAAGTGAGAAGTACCAGGAGGGAAATAAAATAGCAACACATCATAATCAGACTGCAGCGTAGAATTATGAAAATCTGTATCTGAACTTTAATCCTGATACTGACATTTTATCAGTGGATACACTCATGGTCAAGTTACTTAACCTCTGAAACTCGCTTTACTCAGCCAACGTGCAGGGAATAACTCTTTCCTTCCAGCGTCTCATGAAGTATAAATGAAGTGCTATTTGGCATGTTGGACGTCTGGAAGGCACTCTCTCACCGCGAATCGCCTGTGTCTGGTGTCTGTTACTCACTTAGCAAAGGTTTCCTCAGGCCCGGCCTGGTTTTAACTCTGGAAGTGCCGCGCTGAGTGCACGGGTCTCTGTGCTCCGGGAGCTCGCGTGCTGTGCAGGCACAGACCCTGCGGATTAGTGACGCCCCCTGCAGAAGGCGTTGGCGCGCAGGTCCCGAAGCAGCTGACAAGTTCGCAGGAGCAGGGTGAGGCTGGTGCTGTGAGCAGACTTCAGGAAAGGAGAGCCCCCAGCTTTTGGTTCAGACTGTTTAGGAGATAATTGTTGACTCACCTGCAGTTGTAGTAAGAAAACATAGTAATATTGGTGGGAAGACTGTATGGAAGAGCATTTGGGCAGCAGGAACAGAGAGCACGCAGTCTGAAGGGCACAGACGTGGCACCTGTCCTCCATTGCAGGCCCCAGGGCCAGGCACACACACCAGGAGGCCGTGCTCCAGAGGCTGAGGAGAGCTGTCCCGCCACTAGGCCGTGGCGGACACGGCATGGACCTTAGACTCTCGGGCCTGATTGCATTCTGGAGAGTGTCCTGGTACAGGCAGCCTCTGAAGGGCCACCCCGGTGTACTCCCGCCCGTCCCTGCGGAGCTCTTCACCCGTCTTCCCACCCTTCCCCATGCCTACATTGTAAGACGGGAACTCAGCGTTCTTGTCGTAAACATCATTACACAGAACATAATTTCTAGGGTAAAATGGATATGGTGAAAATTTACTCATGTATTCCATAAACTGTCCAACTGAATGTTAATATCATCATGGTTTGATACACACTGTCATCCATTTAAAAACATTTCACTAGGCTCTTCTTTAAATGTCGGAAAATGTATGTCTTTCTTCTTGAGCTCGTGTCTCTCCTGCTTCTTCCACAGATTTTATTTCATGGTTTTATGTGTGGGAGTGTCAGAATGCTCATTCCATCATTTGTGGTGTGCACGCATGTGAGAGAGTGTGTGTGTGTGTGTGTGTGTGTGTCTGCACACATCGAAGCAAGGCTTTTTACTTTTTAATATCGTTTTCCATAAAGCTCCACATGTTAATGTTGTTGGCAAGGTTATTATTATTATACTGTTGATACCAAGTTCATTGAAATAACAAAATGAGTGATAAACATTGATCATTTTTAAACATAAAAAGTATGGTATCCATTGAATTTGCATCTGTTTTTGAGGTAGAGAGGGATTTCGAAATTTCAATTCATGTGACCATGGATGAAATCATTATTAGGATTTGATGCTGGTGAAAATTAATAGTCAATAAATAATATCTAGATACAATGCCTGTGAGATTTAGAGGTCTGGTGATCATCGGTCTCCTGTTCATACATGACATATGTATGTATAGTATTCGTTGTATCTCACGTGGGAGCATCATGGCCTCCATATAAAGTCGGTCTCAGTCTTCACAGTACATGGCAGGAATGAAAAGAAAGCCGAAGGGTGCAGGCTGACTGGATATGCAGTACCCAGTATTCTTTCAGTGTAGTTAATGATATGCTCCTTCTGCAAGTCAGAATCATGGTTTATGAAAAGATAGGTGTTAAGTGCACTCAGAGAGATGCCTCTTTCAGGACGCAGTGCTGCCTGAGTGGAGGAGAGGTGGAACCTTCACCTCCTCCCCCTTGAAATCACGGACAGTATGCACCGGGATAGATGAGACACAGTTGTGGACAGGGCGTGTTACAACAAATTCTTGCCCAGATTTGCTTTAAAAAAGCAAACTCTGATGTCTTCCCACATTTAGGGAAGGCCTGACTCTTTGCCCTGCATTTTCCACCTTCCTGAAATGAGGTTCCACGCACCCGCATTTCTTCTCCTTTGCTGGCACTCACTTAGAAGTGATGTCTTTCGGTGAAAACTGTGCAGGGCTGATGAGACGAGATCTTTCAGCAGAATTGCTGTGGCTCTCACCACCCCAGCTCCAGGGTACCTGAATGTAGAACCTTGAATGCCTGCCATGTGCTCTGTGTCGGTGCCACCTTTGTAGTTTCATGGAAATATGCACAAACATGGGAATACTGGGGACTCTGTCCCTAGCTTACGACTTCTAGACTTAAAGACTTTTCCAACCAATAAACACCAGTTTTTTTTCCCCTGTTTTTCAATGGTGCTTTATTGCGGGGTGGGGGAGGCATTTGTTTGGTTTGTTCTGATCACTTTGGAGCTGGGTACCGCATGGCCGAGGCTGACTTCGTTTACGTGGGAGAAAGGCGGTTGTGAGCTAGGATGTGGGCGGGACAGCGGCCTACGACAGGAATGCTGTGTCGGGTCAGTAAAAGGAAGGGATCTGTGCAGTGAGGGGTCTGCAGCCAGTCCTCGTAACTGTGTGGACTTGCCCACTCTGGCCAGTCTTCCTGTCCTCGGTGGAGAAGGGCAGAGGTTTCGGTCGAAGCTGTGGGCTGGTGAGGGGCGACCACCGACAGGAGTCGCCAGGGCGAGCCGTGGTGGTGGAACCCGGGCGGCGGAGCGGTCTGTCTGCCAGAGGGTTGGATGGTGGCGCTGATGGCAATTGGTGAAAGAATGATTGTAGGACATGAGTAACAGAGGAGTGAGGAAGAGGGGACGGACTGGGTGAACCGTGGCGCCTTTCATGAACTAGAGAAACATTTTGAGTTGTCTTGGGGAACAGAGGGAGGTTATCATCAGACTCGCAAGTAGGGATGTGGACTGCAAGTTGTACTTGTGACTCTAGAACTACACGCACGAGCCAGGTCTTTTCCCAAGTCTGAGTGGGCGAGTCACAGGCCCGGAGCCGCTGCCACCTGCACCCTGGCCGTCGAGTTTGCTCTGCAGCGTTCGTCTTACCCGCCTTCGCTCCTGTCTTCCCTCTGACTTCCTTCCCATCATCTCATCGCACTCTTGGTTCAAGCCTTTATATGCTCTGAAACAGAAGAAAATGTAGAATATATTGTATTTTGAGCTTTAAAACTGTAACTGAAAGTTTCTTTTTCCTCTCACTAACCACACCATTGTCGAGTACACTGATTTTCCGCTGTTATAATGCCCTTTACACAAGGGGTTGATGAGTAAGTTTTTTGAGTCCGTTCAGGCATTGGCATCCAGAAAGGCTCCGCGTAGGCTCCGGTCTGTCTTTCCAGCTCTCTGTCTGTCTGCTGGCGGCCGGTGGCCCGGAGTCCCGATGCGGGCCCGCCGCTGCTGTGAGTTCTCCACGCCACCGCCGTGCCGGACTGTTCCTGTGGATGCCCCGCGTTGACCGTCTCTCCGTATGGCTCCTGGAAGAGCACTGGGGTTCTGTGTGTCCCAGGAGCTTTCTGCAGTTTTTTATGCCTTGTACCAAACTCTGCACCATCTGTGTCCATGCGGATTGCATCTCTTCTCCCAGATTGTTGCTTGGGATCTGGGACGTGAACATTTTCCTATCTTCAGTTATGCACATTGTTGATTTAAAGTTGTAGAGTATGATCAGCTCTGTGAAAGGACACTCATGGATCTAGTCAATTCAAGGGAATTCCATGCCTCTAGTTAATTATCATATTATGACATATTTATATTGCCCTTCAGTTTGAGGTGGAAAATTAAATGATCCATTTTCTGATTCAACCTTCCATCAAGTCATTTTGTAAAAGAGCTGAGTGGAATTTTCTCCATATCCTACAGTTTCATCCTCCTTTTAATGCTTTTTGGGGAAGACTTCTTTTATACTTACATGTACTCTTTATATCCTGATGTGTAAGATTTATTCCTATTCTTTGTTAGTAACTTAAGCAATGAGGACCAGATTTTTAAAAAATTACAACTGAGTTCTTTTACAAAAAGCGATGACATTTTACTAATTTAATTAAATGCACACTTGGAAGACAGAAACACCGACATCTAAATTTGTTCTCAGGGTGATACACATGTAATAAAATAATGTTTCTTTGCCCAACCTAGTATGAAAGTTATTTTTCACTATGGTGACAAGTTAATGATAGTGTTCTTAGACAGAATGCGGTGGTAACTCTGTGTCACCTTTTCCATAAAATGAAAACAATACCATGTTTTGCCATGTGCGCTTCGCTCCCGTGTGTGATGTGCACCCATCTTTTAGTCCCAAATATTCAGGAAAAAAATCTTTCATTTTTTTTAATTCAAAGTTTTATTCGTTTATGTTGAGGTTCTTGATTTTTATATTATAAGTTAATTTAACATTTTTTAACATATTACAGTACAGAAAATTTTTTGTAGCAAACAAGAACAGATACAAGGATAAGAGGTGTTTCCTGCTGTCCCCCCACAGTCCGAGGACTCTGTGGCAGGAGGCCCAGGGCGTCCCCACAGCTCTGTGACCATCTCTCTGGCATATTTAATCACTGTTAGCTCAGAGCTGGCTGTGCCTGTGTTTTTGTGATGACGTCAGCTTGATGGCGAGCTCCCGCCCAAAGTGCACGAAGAGAAATGTCGTGCCGTCCACCCCGTGGTCACGGAGCCGGTGTTCCCTGTCTGACCCAGTCAGGGTCACTTCTCTGGGGACACCATACGTCACTGTTTTATTTTGCTGAATCATTGGCGGAAATTGCTTTCATTGCAAGTTCGTCATCAGTTCAACAAAACCGACGACCGTGTCCAGGCACGATTCTGCACATGAGAACGTTATTGATGTCCAGAGTAACACTTTTACTTCATAAGCATAAATAAAAGAAATAAAAACATGTGCATAAATATGGAATTAGTACTACCCATGTATGATACACATCCTTATTTTTCCCTCACAAATTTGGGGAAAAAGAGCGTACATTGTATGCGGCGAAATATTTGATCAATATTCATGTCAATAAAGGTACAAGCCTATTATTATAAAATTGTGGATACGATTTATGCACTAGATAGTAAGTAAGGAACTGCCTTCCGTGTTGTATCTTGTTATTTTCCATTTCTCTGTTAATCTTTTAGGTTGACTTTTCATTGATCGGGGAGGTTTATCATGCTTGATATTCTAGCAAATATCCTGAATTCAGATGCTGCTGCCCCCAGTCCATGTAGACAGATGCTCCGTCTTTGAGAAACAGATCATGTGGTCACCTCTTGTGTCCATGCCCTCTTCGCAGTGTGGTTACTGCTTCTTTCTGGCTGAGGTTGGAGGGAGGAGAGAGAGAGAGAGAGAGAGAGGGAGGGAGGGAGGGAGGGGAGTCTATGGGATGACTCGGTGCAAAACCATGAATTTTCGTTATTACTGTTTTTCTCTGACTTTGATATTCTTTTTTGTTTTATAAGTAGCTGTCACACTTTCTCTTCCTTGATTTCTTGCTTGGCATATGTCCATCAGTATGTTCACTGATCTTTAATGTGGCCTGATTTCTTGGAATAGAGGTTACTTTTACCATACTGTTTTTTAAATGGAATACAAAATACAAAGTGATTTGTGTGTTTCTTCACCTCACCTATGTCATTTAGTTAAAATTAGTATTAATTATGCACTATTTAAGATACTTTTTAAAAAATATATCTTTCTATGTAGATAGATAGATAGATATCTAAGCAGATAGAGACATAAACTTTAAGACCTGTGGATATTCAAAATCCCATGAAGGTGGTTTTGGGCCTGTGAAGATGCTTTAGGTACTCCTGAGAAGCTGCAGTGCTGGGGCTGGAATTATTTTTAGTGTGGTCATGGTGTATATTTTACAGTGTATTTTTACAGACCACTTTAAAGCCATTGAGATTCTAAAGCTAATCAATTTGAGCAGTGTAGGACCCCGAGTTACCTCCGTTCTGGCAGCCGGTGCCCGTCATGTTGTGCTGGAACCAGGCAGGTATGTGTTGCTGCAGCTGTCTTCTCAGGTATCTTCTTGAAATGTACAGGCAAATCTGTAAGTTGTTAACTTATTAGTGTGTACACTTGTCATGCTAAGCCAGTGGGGAGCTGTAGTTGACCCTCGAGAGCTTTGTGCAGACTGGGTTCACCCTGCTCTTTCAGGTTCGGTTCCTTGGGCCACGTGATGACGTGGTGGGACAGTCGTGCCGACCCCAGGACTGTCTCCCCAGCGCCTGGGCCATGCTGCTGGAGTTTTTCTTCAGCTCGTCAGCTTTTCCCAGGCAGCTCTTCACACAGGGATGGGGAAGTAGAGCTGCTTCTGTCCTGCAGCCTTTATTTCTTGTGCCGTGTTATATACATGTGTGCATACACATGAACATACTCATACACACATGCACATGCATATATACGTATACACAGATACGTATATGCACACGCACACACATCCGCATATCCACATATTTACCCACATACGCAGCTATACACACATATATACACATTCCACATGCACACATGTATTTATATACATACATGCACATGTACCCACATATCCTCACTCTATGTTGATTAATTTGAGTTTTGCTTTTTGCTGATGTATATAAAATGACTATTTTGAAGACGTTTTCTAAGTTAACCAAAGGATGTTTCCACTATACTATTTTCCTTGCTTTCACTACAATAAGCAGAACGCCTTTTACACGCAGATGTATTTTAATTCAGCAGCTGCCTTCTTATACATTTTTTTAACACATTTTGTCTAACTCAGAAATCCAAGCGCAGACTCCAGCACAGCAGCGTAGCGCGTGTATTTGTGGCCTCTCCGGAGGACGGAGGAGTGGAGAGCACAGCGCTCATTCGTATGTGACTGGCTTTCAGTCTTGACAGTCATTATTCAGTATGTTTCACTTCTGTAACTTCAACACATATTCGTCATAGAATTTAAGTGCTTTGAAGACCACTGGGCAAGAAACAAACACTAAAAGTGCATAAAGATGAAAACGTGTGGGTGAGTCTTGATTAGCTTCAGGAATAGCTCCGACTCTTTCTCTCCCTGCTGCCCTTCTGCTGAGACATGTCACAGCTGGAAGCGCAGCTTGCCTGTGACATGTCTCTCCCCTCCTGAGAGCTGGTGCCACGTGTCAGCAAGTTCTGAAGCCTCTGCTGAGGTGCTAGCGCGTCGTGGTCAGGCGTGTGCTGTGAGCTTCGCTGTGCCACGCGGCGAGTTCGGTGCGGAGCGGGCCGGTGAGATGCCGCTGCGGGGGTGTCATCAGGCGAAATGTGCTCGTGCCGCTGTGGGATTCCTGTTAGACTGGGGCTTCAGCTCAGCACTGGCAAGGGGTTTTGGTTTTTTTGTCCATCCTTTATATAATTTTCATGAGCAAAATTCCCCTTAAAAGGAATATTGTTGTCCCTTCCAGGACTTCATTGTCAAAGTGAGTTTTGTGGGGGGGGGGCGGTGGGAGTAACAGTGTGGCCTCGTGTTTCCCATGACGCACGAGTCATGAAACGCGGTTCCTTACAGGAGGCCTCAGATTCTCTTTCTTGCTCTCGTCCTTCTCCGCTCACGTTAGGTGACCTGGGAAGAAGCGGGCTGAGTAGGAATCTTGGCACACCGAGCGGTTTGCTTCTCAGACGCTCTGTCTGAAGCCGGCGGTGCCAGAGACAGTTTTTCCGACAGAATCACCTGTGCTCTTGCTCTCCTTGCCCCCAGTGCGGCTCGGGTGACTGACATCCTGACACGTCCGTACACGGGTAGTGTGTGAACGTCGTGGGAGCCATCTCAGTGTTACTCAGTGGAGATGAGACTTCTCACAGCAGACCGTCGCCTGCCTGCTTCTCCCTTAGCTCGTCTGGTTTTGTTTCCTTTAACTTCATTTCACAGGGGAAGGGAGAAGAGGGCGCAGTTTGGACGGTCTGGTTATTCAGCCAGCACCTGGCATCATATGCCGTATCTGTCAGGCGGCAAGAGGCCACTGGGCAGCTGACCCAGGGCAAACCGTGCCTTGTGCACGGGGGTCGGTCAGTCATGGAGAAAGGACAGGGCGTTATTGGAATGGTACAGAGAGACGTGTGCCTTTATCGCGAAGGTAGCTTTCATGATTAGATGTCTCTGAAATGGTCGTGGATACGGCCCAGCTGATTGTTACTGAAGGACCGTGACACCTGAGAGAGGACGGGGAGTGCCAAGGTGGGTGACAGGAGAGGGGACGGCCAGCGCCAGGCGGGTGACGGGAGAGGGGACGGCCAGCGCCCAGGCGGGTGACGGGAGAGGGGACGGCCAGCGCCCAGGCGGGTGACGGGAGAGGGGACGGCCAGCGCCCAGGCGGGTGACGGGAGAGGGGACAGCGAGCGCCCAGGTGGGTGGTCCATGGCAGCTCGCCATGAGCCTCGAGTCCTTCCTTAACCGCCTCTTTTTCAGGCCTTCCCTCTGCTGACACCAGTGGCTCTCTGTGTGCCTGCATGATCCCTACAGAAGTGATCACATTCTAAGATCTGCCTGCCTAGACACTAAAGGAGACCCCTGAGTCAACGCACCTGCCAAGCTCCCCACTTCCCGGCAGCCCTGCGGGGGCCCTGTGCCCAGGGCAGGGGTCCTGGGGTGGCTCAGACAGCAGCGTGGCTAGGAGCCCCGCCGAGCTACAGACTTTCCTCCTGGGAGGCAGGCTCGGAGATGGGGTCCCCCATCCAGGGCCCCAGGCCTTGCCGTTCAGGACCATCCCGCAGCCACAGTGACGTGGTTCACGGGCTGAGGGAGCGTTGGCTGTGACTGCCGTGGCCACCACCTGCCAGCACTGAGATGAAAACTGAGGCCCGTGGCTGCGGCAGGGCAGCTGCCCGTTTTCCTGGACTACGGAGGGGGTGGGAACAGACTCCTTCAGCCACCGGGCACTGGTCGGCATGTCTCCTGGGCTTCTCATCCACAGCCGCCCCCTCTTCCAGGCAGGTTGCCGTCCAGCAAAGTCGTAGCTCCTGCGGGAGCTCGACCTGAGTGGGAGTGGGACTGGCGTGAGCTCTTATTCTTTGACCCGCTGGCCTCACCACAGATTAGCACCTAAAGTGCCAGATTCGTGGCATCATCAGAAATGTGTGGCGGGCATCGTGAGTCCAGGGTCTTGCAGGGAGCTATGGGAAAGGTCTCCGTGGACCCTCACAGTGGCGGTCAGCATGGGGTCAGGGAGGGAGGGAGGCTGTTCCGTGCATCTCATTAGTCCACCCTCCGGGAGAGACTGGCAGCAGGGACAAGGTGAGGGCCTAGAAGCCTTAGGTTTTTACTTTGTCTCTCAGTCCCAGGATTTTTCAGAGGATGGGACAGTCCCTGTCAGTGCTGGCTGCAGAAGGATGCTGGCGGGGGAAAGTGTCGTGCCGCCGTTACCGTTATTGTGAGAGTCTGCACTGAGGGACTGGCTACTGAGTTTCAAGGCTTTGGGAAGCTGTGCACAATTTCAAATACACGGATGAAATGTGTTTAAATTGTTAGAGAGATGGGAAATAGTGGTAAATGTGCTGTACTATCTGAAGATCTAAATTTGCTCTCAGGTATACCTCAAACCTAGTTAATGTTAAAGTGCAGTCTTTCTTTGCTGAAATCAATGAAAATACAGCTTGTTTAGGTGGTAATGTGAACAGCGGTTGCCACTGTTAGGCAGTTGGGAGGCTGTGCTGTTCGTAGACTGCACCCTGCATCCCAGCTCTGCTGCTGCTGCGTCTCCCGTGTGGTCCATACGCCCGTGTCTTGAGACGTCAGACACGGTGGGTTCGTCACCAGACTCGGTCGTGTCGTCTTGGTGTCTGTTTTTCTGTCTCACTTGGATGCATGTGTTTTCCAGAACTAGCACATGAGAGCATTAGAATGATTAAGATACTTTAAAGCATTAGAGAGTGTTTAGGAGAAGTCAAGTAATTGTCACAGGAGCCCTATAGGAATGAGTTGGGGACTGTAATTGGCACTAAATTTAGCACAGATCTTCCTGTCAGTAGAAGTACATGTGAACACATGTACAAGTCTGTTTGGCTACGGCAATATTTTCTAATCTAATGTTGCATCTTATTCACCAGTAGAGACAAACGTTTCTTATTCAGTTCCAGAAGGAAGTTTTTTTCGGCTTTTATTATTAGGTTTACTTGCTGTGGCAGGCTGAAAAACACTTTGGTTGCTCATTTTGGAAACTAATGAGAACAAAACCGTATGCACCGAAGGCCTTTCTCCGGCCCTGTGCTGGTGTGACCCGGGCATGGCTTCCTGGCGGTGGCGCAGCGGTGATCGCAGAGAGCCCGAGGGGACAGGTCTCGGGGTGCCCCTCAGATCTGTCCCTGCTCGCCTTCTCTGCATTTCACTTCCTTTCTCTTCCTCTAACTTTCAAGGTCGCAGATAATACTTCCTCAGGGTGGATCTCTCTGACAGCCGGCTTGTGTCCTCTGAATGGTCTCATTATTCTCTAGGGTATTTTATTTTCGGCCATAACAGCAAGCTTCAAGTTTTTCTTGTTTTTGTTCTTAGCTCTGGGATTGGCTGTTTTTCTTAAGAGCTGTTTCCTTCATTTTAGTAAGAAAGGGTAGCTAGATTCCAAGACCTGCTCGCTAAGGGTGCTCATTGCTCTTGGGTTGCTGCTGCCGCTCAGGCTTCCCAGTGCAGGACTAGGAGGTCAGCAGGGCTTACGGTTCGTTTTCATTTGTTTCTAGAGCTCCCTTTATATATTGACAGGCATGAAGTCACACCATATTCCAGTTCAAGTTCTGACCCAACCTAACAGGTGAGCCAGTTCACCTTTTCCCGTCTGTGTTTGTAGTGCCCTTCTGGAGCCTGCCTTTCATTTTCCTTAACCAAGTCACCTGCTTGCTCCAGCGTCATGAGTCATGTGGTGCTGCCCTCCAGGCTCCCCTCATGTTCCCCACCACCTCTGCCTCTGGCTGCTGCACCCCTACACCTCTGCCCTCCCCAGTCCTCTGCGCTGCTAGTCTCACACATCCACACACTTCACACGGGGATGTGAAACACACAGGTGTGAGCTGGGTGCACGGGAGACTACTCCCGGCCTGGAGGCCGGAGCATCGCCGCATAGACAGGGTGCCCTGGACCTCCGAGTACCTGTCTGCACGTGGGCACTTGCCCTGCGCCCCTGCGTGCAGCCCTGAACTTGAGTCCAGACCTATGACTGAGATAGGGCGTGAGCAGACCTTTCCAGAAGCCCAGGCGCCTGGTGAAACAAGGTGTTTGAGCTCTTATCTTTTTGATTCCAGGGTTCCTGAGCATTGCGTTTCCAAGGTGGGGAACGCAGATTTAATTTTAAAAAGATCAAGCTTCCATTGATTTTGACATTGTCTCTAGTTATAGGAGAGAGAAAAAGAAATAACCTTAGAGAGTATCTAAATCAGGAAGATACTGCCTGTGGGTGTAAAATATGATTTTTATTCAAGTTGATTTCAAATATGATAAAAGCATGGAAGTTGTAGTAGGAAGAAAAAAATTCCCTGAGGGAAAGATGTAGAATTTCAAATTTTGCAGTTGTTGTAGATTTCACTTAGGGTATTTCGTTCGTTAATAACAACTTGTTACCATAGCTGGGTAGATGGTTCTTTTATTTTTTAAACTCACAGCTTTGGTATATATTTGTATACATTGTATATATTTTCATATACTACATAAATGCCATATTTATATGTTTAATGTATATATGTATAAATATGCTCATGTATTTATATACAGTATATATTGATGTATTTTATGGAATTTGCAGAAATCTATGTGTCATCTAAATATAATTTACATATAACTAACGATAAATGTGTATATATGATAAATGTAAGTGTAGATACACACATTTGTTATATTTAAGGATTAGTAAGTCTTTTTCACAAAGCTTGTATATTTTTAAAGTAATTTGTGAAACTGGCCAGTTGTGTTCACTCGCACTAGCAACGGAGTCTCTGGGATTGAGCTGAGAGGAAGCAAGAAAAGGAGGCAGCGCAGAGGGCAGAGAACTGCTTTTTAAAGCGCATAGCTTGGGGAATAGCAAGTGCCTTGTGCTAACTTTCACAGCCCGTGTAAACTATATTTAATGTTTATGTAAGACGGTGTCCCACTCCAAAGCCTGCCTCACGGAAGCCCATATTCTCAAGTGTTTCTGGGAGATTTCCTGGCCTGCTCTCAGTAACGCTACTCCAGGGGGACTCCGGGGCCTTGGGGCAAGCTTCCCTGTGTTTGCTGGTCCTCGTGATCGCTGGGCACATGGAGAGCTATGAGTAGCAGAAGGAGGGTGATTCCATCCTGAGGGCTCGTGGGCTGTGTCTGGGGCACAGCAGAACACTTCTGCGTAGGCTGTGTCACTGTGAACCAGGCTGGGTACGCATTTGAGCCAAATGTCACAACTGCACCGAGGACTCAGGCGTCCGTGCTGGGAACCACAGGGAGGTGACAGTACCTCTGAGCGTGTCCCTTATGAACTAGGGTGCAGCTCCAAGCAGGACAGTCCTGGGCCTGTTCTTTGGAGAGCCTGAGTTCCAGCTCTGGGGAGATGACCGATAAACAGGCAAGCAGATTAACTGGCAGACACTTCCCAGGGATCCAGCAGGTGATGAATGAGACAGTGGAGGTCACATTTCTGTGACTGGTTGTCAGGGATGGTGTGTGAGGCCCTGGCATTTGAGCAGGGGCCTGTAAGAGCAGAGTGCCAGTCTGTGGAGCAGGATCAAGAGACAGGCCCTCGGGCAGGAAGAGCCTGGCAGACTCCTGGGGTGGAGTCTTAATGGCAGGTCCAGTCTGAGCAAGAGAGGTGTGGGAGAGGCATCCCATGCATTCCAGCGCTCCAGCCCTGTAAGTTGGGGGGGGGGGGTGCCTCGAAGGCTGTGCATCAGCTATTGAGTTTCACAGAAAGAGGTTCATTGATCCTTGGAAATCACCTGGCTGACCTGCGCTGGGAGATTGGAAGGGCAGGCCATTGCAGTTGTGGCTGGTGACAGTGAGGACGGGGATGGGGATGGGTGGGGGTGTTTGGGGTTAAGCCACACAGGGCTTGCTGTCCTTGAGGGTGAGGACAGGAGGATATGTGAACCATGGACAGCCGCTGGGTTTCGACTGTGGGTTTATGGTGCCGCTCCTACTGAGATGGCGAGTCAGGGAACATCAAGTTTGGGGGATGTGGCCACTATCTGTATTGCTTCATGAACGCAAAAGGGCTGAGCGACCGCGACAGTTCACCTGCAGTGATCCGCCCGTATCCACTCAGATGAGCGCTGTTCACTGTATCTTCATAGTTCAGAAATAATCTAACTGTCCGTAGAATTGGATCCTGCATTTTCTCAAAAACGTTGAGCATGTGATTTTGTCATCAGCATGCGTCCTTCCATCCTGTCCAGTCACCATGCGGTAGGAGCCTGGTTGGCCCTGATATGGTGTAGGTGGTGCTCTTTCAGGAAGTGTGCAAATTGAGGGCTCTCTACCCCCTCACAATGTGGATAAGATGATCCCACTTGATATAGAGACTGTTCTCTTGTCCTTTTCAGTTTCTATTTCTGTGGGCCTTGTTGCAGACATGACCCAGTTCCTTTAAGATTTTCTTATCTATTTTAAGTCTGCAAAGTGGAGTGATATGGGTGTGAAGACATGTTAATTCCCTCACGTGTGTATATGCCTGGGTGTGCGCATGCACACACACATACATGCACACACACAGATATTGCACGTGCCTGGGTGTACCCCTCATGCATACCCACTCACCTGCGTGCTTACGCCTGCGTGTGCACACACCCGTGAAGGCACACCCCCACACGCACACACGTACCCACACACGTGTGCATGTGCCCAGGCACGCCCACCCCCACATGTGTGCACACACATGCATACCCACACCCACACATATGTGCAGGCACAAACGTGCACACACTTGTTCACTCTTTTGAGCACCTGTCTCATCAGTTTAGAACAGAAGTACTTGAGAGGACCTGTCAAAGCTCTGTTGTCTGTTTGCTGTATCAGTGTTTCCATCCAGAAGTTACCCAGGACTTCTTCGGAAGGTCTGCTCTGTCTTCTCAGGGGATATGCTTGCTATCAAGTAAAATGCAAAACCCTTCCCGACAACAACGTCTTCGGCAGCAGGGGAGGGTGACAGAGAATTAGTGGGTACTGGAAACATCGGTCCTCCACTTTTTCAGATTGGTAAATTAGATTGTTTAGCTTGCAGAGCTAACAACCAGCTGCGTTTTTACTGTGACACCTTCGAGAGTTGACACCTGATCCGTGTGTCTTTGGCTTTGACTTGTCGTAGATACGAATACAATTTCTTGCCTTTTTAAAATTTCAGTTGATTTTGCTTGTAAATTGTCGACGGTAACCCTGCTGCAGGGGGTGCTAACTTTTGGAGACAGCGTCTTGTCTTGTAGCAAGTGCCGTGAAGGCGTGTTGGCTTTTCTTTGACATAGTGAGGGCTTCTCCGCAGGCCTGTGCTTGGCCCCTCACCCACATTCAGGCAACGGGAGGCAGTGTGGGCTGCCACCAACTCAGTCTTCTGAGCTGGGAGGAGTCACAGACCCCACCTTCCCAGCTCTGCACCCCAGCGCTCTTCGGCCTGGGGCCTCAGTGCCAGCCCCAGGGTCTGAGCTCGCTGCTCTGCTTTCACATGGTCTCACTATTGGAAGGGAAGACATTTCAGAGGCCACCCTCAGCCTGATCTGCATCGGGGGCGCTCTGCTTTGCGTTCTCCTTTTAGCCCCATTGATGTTGCACTTCCCTGCCGACCTCAGACATTACCAACCTCCCTCAGGTTGCGGTGAATAAGTGATCTAAGTTTGAGTGAAAATAACTGTTTTTCGGTGATGGTTCCACGGTGAGCCCTGCATGCCAGGTGCTGTCAGGTGCCTCTGTGGGCTGCACCTGGGAGCGGACTCACTGTGGCTTGAAGCGATGACATGTTCTTCGTTAGGATGCGGGGTGCAGCGCGAGCTGATTGGAATGTTTTCATGTTTCCTGAGACTAGATGTTCTGATGTCATTTTCGTTGGGGAGCGTGCCGATTAGTTTTCTTTCTTGGGCTTCTAATCTGACTGTGTGTAATTTTCATTTCTTCAGAAAGTGCTTTACTCTTTTTAAAGACATGTGGCCCACTTCCTGAGGGAAATATAAAAAGAGAAAAGTGTTTATGTTTGCGAACAGTGGCTTTCCTTTCTTCCAGTCTCGAGGCTTTTAAATCTACACTGGGGAACATGTCCAGGTTTGTCCAGACTCGGTTGTACTTTCCGAGAAATGGATGATTAAAGCCTGTTCTCGACCCACAAGGAGGGTGTTTAGGAGGGCACGGCCCACCAGACGGCCTTGGCAGTCACGCCAGATGTAGGTTTCACACTTACTGTTGTCAGAACCCAACTGAGAGGCGTCCCGCAGACGTTGCTTTTGCACTAAACGGTCAAGCAGACTCCCCCGTCTATGACTGACTGATGGATCCCCGAGTGCCCGGGAAGAGTCAGCGTGCAGGGAGGAAGCCTCTGGTCCTTGAAGTTTGCCTCCCGGAGTCAGAGCCCGGACTGCTTTACTGCAGACGGTTCCATGGACACTGTGCCTCCTGAGGTTTTGTCCTTTTAATTTTGTGTGCTGTCCTTCTTCCATCTTCGTATCTTTGTAAATTGTCTTTCAAGTCTTGTTTGGTCTGAGAGAATTTCAAATTTCAGTTCACTCATTTCTTGTTTAAAGAACTTAAAGAAATCAGCTATATGCCTTACGTATTCTCATATGTAAGCTTTTCGCCCCACAGAATAGCCTGGGCCGGGCGAGGGGGTTGTCAGGCACTTTGGAAATTCCCTGTGCTTTTGCTTTTAAAACATCCTCTTTTTTGTTGTTTCTCGGTGGCCCCTATTTCTTTCCATCGCCGATGTGATTCTGTCTTCAGCATCATTTGTTCCTCTCAGGTCACTGCTCTTAACTCACGGTTACCTGCATTGGTTGAGCGTCTAGTCCTGCTCTTTGTAGCTGCTCGAGCAGGTCATCCCTGTGCTCCCTCTCTGCCTGGTCCTCTTTCATGCTCTCAGCTGCTCTGTTTGTCATCGTTGCTCAGAAAACCTCTCCCTGAATCAGAGAGGAGCCCAGGTAGGGCCTCTGGAAAATTATACCTAATCTCCCAAGTTTGATGCGCACAGATGTAGTCCTTGTCCCAAGCTTCTGTGCCCAAGCGGTCCATGCGAGGTCCGGGAGCCTGCTGGCGTCTGCTCACCGTCCCCGGGCCGAGGTCTTCTTCCTCAGGCCCCCTCCTGTTCTTACGGTGATCACCTGAGTGGATGAGACCCACCAACTAGAGTAGATGATCTCCTTCATGTGAAGTCAGCTCATTTCGGGGGTCTCGCAGCTACAGAATGCCTTTACAGCAGCACCTGGATTAATGTTTGATTGGTTAGCTGGGGACTTGTTTGACCAAGCTGACATGCAAAACTGTCCCCCAAAGAAATATATTTACCTTTGTTAAGTAGTGTAGATAAATATCCCAGATGTATACCTCATCTAAAACTCTCTCTTTGTGAAGTTGTTAGCAAGAAATTTTAGGATTTAGTAATGAATTGGTAAATAAAAGATATGATGAGAGCAGCGATACTGATCTGTCTCTGTGGATACCAGGAATGCTCAGAACACGTAAGTTAGAAGGGGCACTCAGAGAAGGGAGTGCAAGGTTTGTTCTTGGGCAAATTAATTTTCCCTGAAAATTTAACATCTTAGAAATCTATATGCCTGGAAATTTAATGAAGGTCGCCCATGCTGGCAGGTTATAATGGGAAAGGGTAGACTGGGGCTCTTCTTAGTTGATAGGAAGCAGAAAACAAGACTTCGGGAAGAGTATTGTCCTCCTCAGTGAACATCTGTCTGCACATGCCTTTTAGACACTCCACTTTCGGGGTCTTCCTTGCTTCTTACCTGTTACCCCTTCTCTGACCTGTCTTGGTGGTTCTTCTCTGCAGGCAGTCATATTGGAAGATCCAGTGTGTCTCTCGCTCCATGATGCTCTCTCGTTCTCTTGGAGATTGCATCCTGTGTGCTGGCCACCTTGGACCAGTAGCTCACAGGTGTGTTTCCCAGCAGCCCCGAATGGCGCGCTCATCCTTCCATCTGCAGATTTGCTGTCTCCTCTTGGATGCGCTCATAGACATCTCAGAGTGAATTTGTCCAAACAGAATGATTGTCTCTACCTGGGTTTCCCACCATGTGTTTCCCTCGCTAACGTCTTAGTTGTTGAAAAATCCATCTTATTTTGATTTAGGCCTTGAACTTTGGTCTCATCCCTAGACCTTTTTCTTAGCCCACTCATCACACACCCTGTCCAGGAGATTGAAAATACATTCAGAGTTTGACCCCTTCTCAGCACTTCCATCCCTGGTCAGATGTGCCATCACCTTCTGTCGAATGATTCGGTTTCCTCTCTTCCTCCGGTAGTGTTGTCCGCACACAAGTGCACTGGTGCGGTGAGTAGAGCACCACCTGCCTGTGTGGCGGCCCCCTGGTCACTCCTGGTTCTCAGACCGACGGCCAGAGCACAGGTCTCGGAGATCTCACCTTCCTACTGCCCCCTCCTGCTTCCTGCTCCCGTAAACTGGTCTCATTCCTGCAGGCCCATCCTACCTGGTCTGGTCTGGATTTCTCTGTAGCCACATTTTCTCACTCAGTGTGCTACCACCAGCTTTCTCAAGCTGAATGTTGAATTTCAGGAGATTTTCAAGCTGGTTGACATCATTTTGGTTGCATGAAATAATAATTATTTGATTGTGTAACTACATATGAATACTTTTCTGCTGGTTGATCATATCTGCCCAAGTGCCTGTACCAGCGCCTGGTGCATAGAAGGCCGTTAACACGAATTAGTATTTTGAAAGGTCAGTACTGATGGTGTCATTTCAGAATCATTAATGCATGTGTATAGATACAAGAAAGGGAGAAGTTTTTTGAAGTGGTATTAATGTATTTGGGCCGTGTGCACATGTTTGGGGAAATTCGCTGATGAAATCCACTGAAAAGGGGTTCAGGCAATTTTCCTAGTTATATTTACTTCAGATATCCAACATGGGGCCTGAAAATCTCAGGTTCATTTGACACTGAATTCTTCATGCTGTCCCACAGGAATGCCTGCATGCTGCTGCTAAGACCGCGTTCCTAAAAATTGTGACCTTTTTGTAGTTTATGAAAATTTTCCTCTCTGGATTATAGTTTTCTGTTGCATGATCATGAACAATCTGCAACTTTTATCTTTCATAGCTTGATCTTTTAGGAATTATTATTTTTTAATCTTTGGATTGTTTTCCTGCAAACATTCTTATATTAATAATTTTTGAAAAAGTTGCTAACAGTTTTTATTATTTTGTATTACATTGTATGCTATTTAAGATCTTTGATTATCTTACTTATGGTTGAATTATCTATACTTCCAAGAAAATGTGTTAGAAATGACAGGTGTCTCATACAAGTGGCTTTAATTTGATTCCACAACCAGTTTCATTTTCTGTCTTGGCCCATACATTTCAGTTGTCTTTGAAATTCCATTGTAACATTGATATATTTGCTTTCTCATATTCAAAGTAAATTATTTCATATATGCTTATGTAAAATGAACACTGTAGCCAAGATTTTCAAGTTCTCATTTCCCGGTGCATTCGGATGTTTCTCATAGTGTCTCTGGCTCCTTCTGTGGTGACCGTCTTGTCCAGGGGAGGCTTCCACGTGTCCTCCTTCTGGGCCTGTGGCTTCCTGACACCAGGAGTACAGTGACCTCTGCTGACCCTTGTAATTATTCCTTTGTGATTTTTGTTGTACAATTCATTTCCATTTACTTTGCCCTGTTGAGCAAGCTCTCTGGACAAACGCCTGCTGTTTCATGGGCACCTTCTCTCTGTCCCTCACCAGCACTGAGCAGCAGCGACCCTCCCTGGGTCCTGTTGCGGCAGCTGCGTGTCCCCCCGTCCATGACGCTGAGATCCCCTCTGGCCAGAGGCCGAGGCTCAGGAAACTGCCTGTTGATGAGTGTGTGCGTCGTGGTACGTGTTGGAGGATACGTTCTTTCTGCTGTGCCTGCTGTAGGAGCCAATGACGGGGACCGTCTTTGGTGACTAACCCCAGGTGGAATGAAGCCAAGGAACTGTGTAAACCAAAGATGAACCTTAAATATAAACTTTTTATCCTTTTAGGTATTTTAAACTTATTTAACCAACTCAGTATTACAGGGAATTCAAAATGGAGATTGTATTATTTCACCTGAACACAAACTTGATTCTCTTAATTTCCAATCGAGATCTTTGCTGAGAACAACACTAACACAAACATACCTTTGTATCATTTTTAATTGTTTAAACATTTTTTTCATTATTAAAATGAAAAGTTTAATAACTTTTTAAGTTGGAAAAGCATTATATACAACATGGTTTCCATCATAAAACAATCCTTAAAGGTAACGACGGCTCTGTCGCAGTCCCATGAAGGAATTCCGTGGTCTGCTTTCTGCGTGGGTAGAGCTGCAGGCCCTGTTGTGTGATGTCGTAGTTTATTCGCAGTCACAGTAAATACTTTCCATTCTGGAGGGAGGAGATCCTGCTTAGAGATTCACAAAATCTTGCCTAGATTTCTTTTTTCTTTATTTTTGCTTTTCCCTCGATTTATGCTGCAATAGTTTAATAAATAGTAATTGAACTTACGTTTGAAGAGAATTCTCCCCTCACTTGGTAACAGAAGCTTGTTGAGGGGATAACCTGTTCTTCCATTTGTGCTTATTTATAAAATTTTCAGTAGTAAATATATAGCCTCTTAAATGCCACGGGAAGAAGTATAGTTTTGTTTTTTTTTAAGCCTGCAGTTTGCTTTACATTTTAAATATAGTTCAGAAGAAAATGTCTAAGGACTAACTATAGACAGGGAAGTATCAAATAAGGAAAGAGCATTTAAAAACAACCTCATTCCACTGCTCTCAGACTTCAGTCTGTGCCCAGCTGCCCCTCCAGTCTCCCCCTTCCCACCTCCTCCCCGCAGCCCTGCCCCCATCTTCCGTCTCCTGCTTCCTCCTGTCCCCGCGCAGGCTAAGTTCCGCCTGCCTCCCTGGTCGCTCAAAGCTGCTCAGAACTCTTCCCTCATTTTCCAGGGCTGGGCGCGGTGGCCTGTGCGCTGCTTGCTGCCTTCTCTAAGGCACCAAGGGCGTCTTGTCCTCCTTTCTGTATTCTGTGTATAACATAGATCCTTTGTACTGTCAGCAGACAAGTATTCGTGGTGATGTCTGGTTTGAATGATGTATTATTCATCTAACGTTTATGGTATTTAGTAATAATGGCATTTGTAATGGCATTGTTACTTATATTCAACATATACTTCAGAAAGGCATGCATTTGTTAAGTCATAGTGTTGTCTTTTATACTGAAAATGAAACTAGCTGTTTTTCAGTTAATTAAGAAATAAGAGTTTAAATTATAGACACAGAGTTCTTTATTTAGAATCCTCAAAATGGGAAGCTATGAGAAAAAGGATAAGGAAATGATTTTTAAAGTCCTTGCCCCCAAGGACTCGGAAAGGTTCACTTGATGCCTTTCTGAAGGGAGTCCGTGAAGGGCTCTTCAAAGTCAAAGTAACCCTCCAGGCCTGCCCTCTGTGAACCAGAGGGTGACCAGGCCCAGGGAGGAAGGGCGCCCACCGCACAGGGATGATTGAAATGCGGGTTCCGAAAATGAGAGACCAGAAGGAGGAAGAGCGAAGTGATCCTGATTGATGATTCTGGAGGGAAGCATGTGGCTCAGGCCATCTGTGACCCACATAAAGGGAACGGGGCGCTCTCCTGCCTTCGGGTGCCAGGCACGGCAATGACAAGAAAGGCAGAAGAGCCCCTGCAAGAACGGTGCTTCCTTCACGGCCATCCTGCCCTGGTCCCTGCCTCACGGCAGCACCTCTTCTCATGACAGGTGCCCCTGAGTGCTGTGACACGGTGGCTGCGGTCCTGCTCTGAGTGCCTGCATGTCACCTGGCAGTGGATCCTCAAGGAGATCGATGCCTTTCACTCGGCCTTGTGGGGAGGAGAGAGCAAGCGCCTCACCAGCTTTCAGTCCAGAAAGCCTGATAAAAACACGACTTTGTCATAAACTCAGGGAGTAGCTTACTGCTTCATCATAGCCACAGTTATAGACAGCGACTTCTTTGAAATGCAGAATACTTTGTATTCTCACTGAATTTCCTAATTGGTTCTTCTTTGTTTTTGCTGGCATTCAAAATATGAGAAAATTCAGCCTCATAATTTTATTGTATTTCTAAGTCATTTCAAGCAATAAAGGGAAATTGTGCTGTAAGCCAAAGTTTCAGTGAATCCTAACTTATGTGAAGAAACTATCCAATAAAATTTTGCAAGGAAAAGGTCAGTTTTAAACAAAAGTTAATTCCTCCAAAATATGTTACCCTGATTTAAGAGTCCCTTTATTTCAGAGCACAAAGATGATATCCATTCCGAAATGGGAGATACGATTACTGAAGTTGTGGTTTCGTTTGTTTTTTAAGAGAGGAAGGAGGGAGCATTGGGAAGGAAGGAAGGAGGGACGGGGAGGTAGGGCCTGGTCCGTGGGCTTTACAGGGTCCCACTGCCAGTGCCTGAGCCACCAGGTGTGAGGAAATTAATTTTAGATTAGTTGTTTTCCAACTTAATTTTAAAAATGGGTTATTAATGTGAGACGAAATCTCAACGAACTTGGAAAATCCAGTCCCAGACTGGCGGAGGGACTGGCTACATACAGCTGCTTAAAACCAAAGAAAATATTCCTTGAATGTTTGAATAGATACATGAGTCTTAGAGGCAGCTTCGGGTTAAGGAATTGCCTACTGTTTAGCTTCATGACTGTAGGAATGATTTTTGAGCGAGGCTAGTGAAATGAGAGGAGGAAAATTCGATTTTCAAATAAGTTCTTTTACCATCTTACAAATCTTAGAGGAACATTCGAATCCAGTTGTGAAGTCTTGAGTCAGTACTTTCATGTATACTATTTCTGAACAGCTTAGAGTCACTGCGGTCGGGTGGACGAGGTCTGGATGTGCCCCCCACACAGCTGAGCTTTCTCCGTAGCTACAGCCTCTGCACGAGGCGTCAGACCTTTAGAGAATATGCCAACTACGTTGTCTTCAAAAGCGGTTTACCCCCCGTCTTCCTGTGGCACTTTCCGGTGTGTTCTTAGAGCGAGTGTCCGCTGAGCGGGCTCTGGCTGCGTGGCCCAGCGGCCGGCACCTTTCTGGTGGACATGGGCCCTCACTGAGTCTCAGTTCCTGCGCAGGAGCCACGCACAGTTGCCGCGATCTAGAGCAACGTGTGTTTGGCGTTTGTCCCGCAGTTTGCACGAGCCCTGTGAGGAGCGCACGTTGGGGCCCGCGTGAGCAGCAGTCTCACTGCTGGTGCTGCCTGTCCTCGTGTCACTGCGTCTCTGCGTCCGCCCCGCCGTTGTCCTGCCTGCGCGCACCCGGGAAAGCAGTCGCCTGCTCATGCGCTCTGAGGCCTCTTCCACTGCCGTGGTTTGCACCTTGAATTCTTAATTTCAGGCCTGAGCCTCTGAGCTTACAACTCACAGCCCAGAGTTCTGGGCTCCAGCAGCTCCTGGAGAAAGAAAAACGCTGTCAGTTTGCTTTTTTCAACTCGACTTAAAAAGCGAACTCCTGCTTTTCCACCCTGACTCACATGAGGCCGTCGCTGCGGCTGCAGCTCCTCTGAGCCTCCCCCGGTGGCTCTCACCAGCTCTGTCACACGGGCAGTGCAGAAGCAAGGCGACAGCATGCTGCATGTCTGTCTGCTGTCGGCAAGCTGCGGCGTGCGACCGCGTCTTGCCTGTCACTGACGCGTCTTCCCAGTCCGATGCTGCTTCATTAATTAACGGAATCACTTTTCCTTCAAAAACGAGGATGTTTACTTTGTGAAATTTATAAATCCAAGAAGAAAAAGAACTGCCCCTTCCCCCATGCCCCCCGCCCAGAACTACCTCGTTTTATCTTTCTACCGTATTGAGACTCTTTTTCCCATGACGTTCTTTCCCCTTCTATTTGAGGTGTTTGAGGGATTTGTGTGTGTGTGTGTGTGTGTGTGTGTTTTATTTATTTGTGTGCACTGACAGGGTGTTTTTATTCAGTTAGACTTTTGATGAAGAAACTTCAATTTAGAGATGCTGTTTCTTTTAGTTTAATTGATTTGTTTCTCAAAAAGATATTCTCCTTAAAATGTGTGTGTGTTGCAGGGTGACAGCCTGGGCCATACACAGGCGCTGTCACTGCGGAGATGTCATCTGAGTCCGCCCTGTCACTGAGTCGTGTGTGCAGGTCAGCAGGAAAACAGTCCTGCCCCATTGCAGAGTGTTGGGAAGAGCTGGCCAGTGGTCCGCCAGCTTGACGTGAGCTCTTTTCCAAATTAAGGAAGTTAATTGACGGTTTGGAATAAAGACAACTCTTACCATTTGAGGGCATCGTTTATTAGAAAGTTTTGCACGTTCTTTTATGTAATTGAAATAGTAAAATCTTAGAAAGGTTTAGACGTTGCAAGAAAGAAAAGTCCCGGATCTGAGACACCTACCCCAGAGAAACGTGGAAGTGCTGGAAAGAGGGGTGTTTCTAAGTTGACCCAAGACAGTTTGGAGACAACGGGATGCCATTTTTATTTTACAGGAAAATGTCATTTCTAAGTGAACTTCAGAGTGTTTTTGTGGCAATAGTGCTGACATTTCTTCTCTAGATTACGTCACGCTTTCCCCTCTGTACTCACGGTCACATCTGCCACACTGTTGGTTGGTTTTGTGCGGGGACCTTCATGGGTGCAGCAGCAGTTTCTTTCCCTGGTGTGGGGGAGAAGAAGGGCCTTGCAGGAGCCTTTGTTCAGGTGGGACGTGTGTCTGTTCCCGTGGGAGACACTTTCATGACAGGACGAATGGCTAAACAGTTGTTCAGATTAAACTTGTTTGGGTTCATCAGTGAGCTAAAGGTTTCAATGAGCGCTTTAACTGCTGCTTTATTTTAATGCAGCAGCTATAAAATCAAAGTATTGTCAAGAAATATCTGGTATAATATTTCATCTTTTATTCTGTATCTTTGCTAGCTGTAACAGTTTGATTATTAGTAAGAGTTGCTGTTACAAGGCTGATACCATCTCTCTTCCTCTCTGCTCCTGAAAGTATGTTTCTTCTAAACGGAGCACTGTCTCTCTCCCTGCATTGGGGTGGGCTGATCTCGAGTGAACTTTAAAAGGCCTAATTTCTTTTCCTGTCGATGCTGTTTGTAAGCTGTGTCACCTTGACAGGTGGCATCTGCACTGGGCCTTTGTTTTGTAACATCTGCGTGGATAGTAGATGGTCTTCAGACGCGCTCACACTGCGTATTCTAGGTGGAAAGTTCTGCATCTGCTGACACGGCAAAGCGTGGGCTTCCAGTCACACGACTTCGATTAGATTCCGGCGTGACACTTCTTGTGTGCCACTGGGGACATTCCTCTGCCTCTCTGGTCAGAGCATTCTCTGACTGTCGGTCATACAGAAGCATTTTGAGGCGCCAAGGACCCACTAGGAAAGTTTGAGTGTTTGGGGAAAGGGCATCTTCATGTGCGAGTCAGTGGGAGATGGCAGTGATGAGCCGGGGAGGGGAATGCGGCCAGGTTGTGGGGCGGGGCGTGGTCAGAGGGTGGCCCCTGCCTTGGGAAAGGTCAGAGCTTCCTCTGCAGCCGAAAGCAAAGCAGAGCACTTAGAGGCCTGGTCAGGGACCCTCCCTCTGTCTTCAGTCCTTCCCATGCTCTCCTGGCACCTTCTCAGACAGAGCCTCCCAGGCAGGCCGTCTCAGCGGGAGACCAGAGAGGTATTCTGAGAATCTACAGTGTCTGGAGCGTTTGGGGGGAAAATGAACTAAGTTTTGCCCCCAAATCACCTGAAGCCTGTTGTTAGAACAAGCCTGTTCATCTGCCAGGGAATATCCCATGTTGTGTGGTGTCTGCTTTCCATTTAGTGCATATAAGGTAAGCTAGCAGTGAAAGCAGATTTTTTTTTGTTGTTCTTAGCATATTTTATTAATGAAGAAATAGTTTTGTCCCTAAAGAAGCTAATTATAGAAGAAAACTTTCTGGATATCGAACAATGTATTAAGATTAGAGAGGAAAAAGGCACAGTCATGAAGCTGTATAGTGTTGCTAGCTGGCCGAATTGTTTCTTTGTAGTGTCTATTTTGTTGGAAATTATAGGATAATTTAGTGAATTTTTTTAAGGGAACACAAAATATTTAGTATTTTGCCTGCTTTACTTAAATGCACAAATCTATCTTGTTGGTACTTTATAAATGTTGTCATCAGAACTTATCAAGATATTTAATTAAAACAACCGTTCATGTCACTTTTAAAGATGGATTTCATGGTTTCCTAGTTTCTCTCTTCCTCTGGTTTTCAGTTCAATGTTCCAAGTATCACTTTCATTCTCATTTCTTTGTGTTCTGGCCCAGCACTGCACTCCTCCGTCTGCCTTGTGTCCCTGCGTGTGTGCTGTGCCCTGGGTGTACTGGGTTTAAGGTGTGAGATCAGTAGATGTGACCCGCTGTCATGTGTGGACGTGAGCGAGCCCTGGCTTATCTTCCTCGGTTCGTTGTGTTTGTCCACACGCCTTCAGTTTGTCGAGGCCCCACTCCCTTGCTGTCCATCAGACAGGGCTCTCGAGCTCTGGACTTGACGCAGCCCCTCCGCCAGCCGGTGGCCCGTGCGCCAGGCGTCTGCTGCTTCGTTCTGTTCTTCTCCACGCACTTACAGGCCACCGGACAGAGCCGCGCCTTGCTGTATTTTGTCAACACTTGTGTCGTCAGTGCCCGATGAGAGTGTCTGAGCCCCACCGGGTTCTCAGTAACTATCTAAGTGAAGGAGTGATTAGAGTCCACACTGTATTTCTGGATAGTAATTTGTCATTTAGCGGTCAGTAAAAACAGTCACACGATAAGGATTCTACACGTCTGTCGACCATTCCTTATGATGTTCTTCAGTTTGTGGGAAAAACTGTGGTTTCTCCGACTATGTGACTTTGAAGAGAAATTCAGATTTATTACTGTTTATTTTTATAAACTCAAATATATTAATAGGACTGATTATTCAGATGTTGTCTTTTCTCCAATATAGGTGACACAGTTGTCCCTGGCAGGGTTTAGAGGTCACACAGGTGTGATGTGTAGGCACGTTGTCATTGTCACTGTCAGCTATTCCTGTATGTTTATTTAAGCCATGAGTGAGTGACACATTACTCGCCTTGTTAACACTCAGGAAGCACCTATGTTAATAAAAATGTGTCTGAGACAAAAATTTAATTATATCTTTATAATTAAGAGTCTGACAATTAGAGAGATGCCCTAAGTGGCCACCTATTTGTATGTATTTATATATTGTGCCCCTTACCCACATGAAATTGAAACGTTCCCCGGATCCGGGAATTCAGGAGTAAGGCCCACCTGAGTGTGCCCGGAGCACAAAGGCAGGGCCGTGCTCAAGGTGGAGTTGGTGGCTCTGTCCTGCGACCAAGATGAATGGAACTCCGATGGGTTTTAATTAGCGCAGCCGCAGTCATCAATTATCTGCTGAACACAAATATTGTTATATTCGGGAAATTCTTGATTTATTTTATTCCACTGGCCAGCAGATTTAGATGAATGAGTTCTCATCATCAACATGCTGAGAAAAACCGCCGGAGGCCAAAGTTTATTTTTTAGGACACAATCAGCCAGAGTGAACAGTACAGAACAAAATGTTGTGAAGTGCTCTCAGCATTCATTTGGAAATTTTGCTGAAATGTTTGGCTTGTCCAGGTTGTCGAAAACATGAGGGCATCTTGAAAAAAATTCAGAGCAGTCTCACACGGACCCGCAGGCGTCCGTCGGCGGGGCCTGCACGCTGCGGGACAGGACGGCCCGGCCCCTGCTCCAGCCGCCATGCCGCGCCTGCGCGGAGCGGGAACCCGTCCTGCGCCCGCTGCCTGTCTGCGCGCATGCGCGCCTCTGCACGCGGGAGTTTTGTAAAATCGTTCAGACGCATTCAGTCTTGATTTAAATCAGTTGTAAGAAAACTTTTGGGGGTAGGAAATATTTTAGTTGTTTCGTAAGTGACACTCATTGGCAAGTAGATTATTGAACTAAGATGATTTTAACATTTCTAAGTTAAATCTAGAAAATAACAAATTATGATATTTCAAAATTTCACAGTATCAATTCTGTTGAATTCTTACTCAGCAGATTAGATGCAAAATAAGAGATGAGCCTGGCGACGCATGTCTAAATTGAAGAGTTTAGAGAGCAGCTAGGACAGCTATGCTGAAGAATGAGATGTTATAACTAGAGCCTCAGAAAAAGCACTTATGCGTGGCCATTTACCTTTTGAAGGTCATGTGGCCTGGTGCCCGTTTTCTGTGAGTGTGGGAGGGTCACATCTGAAGTGCAGTCATTGAACGTGTGACTCTTCATTCCATGTAGGGCTTGTGTAACAAGTCATGGTTGAATGTGGTGGTGTTCGTTGATCCCACAATGTGATGCAGATCATGACTCCCAAGAGAACAAGAAAAGCACTTGCTGGCTGGAGCTTCCTCGAGCCGGGAGTCCACCTTCGGCTTTCGGGAAGAAAAGGCGCGTGTCAAGGGCTTGCACGTGTTTACACACTAGATTGGAGCACTTTCATCTAATCTGAGTTCTCAGTCTTTGCTCGCTATCCCTAGCTGCTGTCTTCCTGGCGGTTCATCAGTGCGGTGACTCCTGAGCATACTTGTGTGGCCTTCATGTTTCATAGAGCGAATCATGTAGAGCTCTGTTTTCCAGTGAACAGACGGAGGAGATTTTGTTTGTTGAACCCTGGTGTTTAGGAAGAGGTTTTATTTCTTATGCTTTCAGTTATAAATGGGGTTCTTATATTTTACGTAACAGATCCCACGCCTCTGAACGGTTTTGCAGAGATATGGGCCAGACATGTTTTCTTGGACTTTGTGATAGCTTTTAACTTTTAATTGGACAGCTATTCCTCCTAAGTTCTAAGAAACTTAATAGGCCTCTTAACATTTGTTTTTAAGTATCACTCCTGTCTCCTTCATTTCAGAGAGAACGCAAACACTTCCTGCTCTTTAGGTCTCCAAGCCAGTCATACTTTTGTCCTTTTACACATGTTTACACGCATAATTCACAGCCTATTGTAATCATTGGTTTTACTTGTCTGTGCCTAAGACATTTGACTCTAGTTTGTGCGTTCGTCCTTCCAGCCATTCAGCCACCCACCCACCCTCGCAGTCCAAACAGTAAGGGCATACACTCCCGTGTTGATGAGCAGGAGGAAATCATCTGTGGTGAGCTGCCTGGTTTGCGTGAGATGTGATGGGTCAGCTTGGAGGGGTGAGCAGGGCCTGGGGGCTGATTTTCACAAGGGTGGGAGGGCGTTCGGACGTCAGTGGGAAGTCACCAGACACACTCACAGGTCTCATGGAAGAATTTGCTCATTATTTAAGTCCCAGACCTCTAGACCATGTGCCATCTGGTGTGGTCTGTGGCTGCTCGGTAGAGGGGCAAGTCCACCTCCGTCTGGCTGGAAAGCTCTCTGGGCTGAGGAGGAGGAGACAGTGCTTTATGTAAAGAGCCCTGCGAGAAGGGGCAGAAGAGCTGGTCCTGGTAATTGTCTCGCAATTTAACAACAGGGAAGTCTTTAATCTTGTTTTGTCACTTGTACAAGAACTGTGTTGGGTTAGATAATTCTTGAGATTGTGTTTAGTCTCAAGTTCTTTGATGAGAGAGACACTTTCCCTGAGAAATGTCTCTTCTAAGAAGCATAGGATGAGCTGCATAAGTGAAGGAATTCTTTATAAAATTCTTATTTTTGCTGTAACGATGACTGAAATTTAACAAAAAAACCACCTTTTCATTTGTGTGACTTTGAATCTATAATATAAACAGTAGCTTCTGAAACCATGTACCATCATGGTATGATTTTTCATGAGAATCTTACAGTTACCTCTATTAAAATTTTATTCATAGTTTGTTACATTTTCCTCAGTTTATTTTATTCTTTTTATAATACATATAGTCTTTCTATTTGTCATTCTTGATACCATGTATTTCATAAATGTAATGGCACACATGGCCATTCTCAGAGCTGACACACATTGCACGCATGTGCGGGCCTCCAGGCATACGGGTGGTTGTCGTGCTGTTTGTCTGAAGGCCCATGGAGTTTCATCTTCTTTTCTGCACAAGGGAATTCACAGACATCTCACACAGACATTTCACACATCACACACAAATCTGTGTGTATAGTGTGTACTCTTGTCAATGTGTAAGAATAAGGATAGACGCCAACTCCCTGCAACTCCCGTGCAGTTTGAGACAGACAGCTACCTCCGTGGAAGTCTTCTGCCTGCTTCCCTCTGGCTGCACCCTTTCCGTTCTCCGGACAAAACCAGCATCCGAATTTCTGTAAGCCTAGCAGATACAGGATAGCCAAGCCCTCTAATCATTATTTGTACATTAGAGAAGCATCGCTTTCTCTCGGATTGTTTTTGTTCTCAATAGTGTTGTCATTTCCAGTTTTTAGATGCCTTAGTTCTCTGTTTTAATAAAAACTGTGTGTGTTATGTTGCAGACTGATGTTTTCGGTGCATTTAAATATGACTATAACACAGCATATTACTAAGTGGCGTTGAAGTGCACCGATGCGTAATGACAGAGGCTTCAGGTTTTACGCGGTGCATTCACAGAGCTTCCTAGCTCAGGTTTTTTCTTGTTCTGGTCTGTGTCGAATCAGAGATGCTTAAGTAAGAACTTTAATTTCAGCAGGAACACTGTTTTCAAAAGACATGGCGTTCTCGTGCCAAAGAGAGAACTCAGTCCTGTTGATGGTGGCTGCTTGGGAAGGACGTGGAAAACCTGTGTTCAGAATTGAACAGTCTTTGGAAAAATACAGGTAGCATAATTTGAACACTAACAATCACAAAAACTGCTCTGTTGAATATATGTAATACATTCATTTGAATTTTGGAACCATTTTGTCACTTAGTCTTCACCCTCCATAACGCCATCGTGGTGAAACGCGTTCCTTCTCAGCGTCACCGTTTAAGAAATTTGAAAGAATGGTGGTGCGCATGCCCTGTACTGATATTTGATACTCGTGCATTATTTTTTTGCGGTTTTCGTCTTTGGGGGTCACACACGTTGCCGCAAGTTTTTCGGAAGTCGTGCTAGCGGGCCTTTGGGAAACTCCGGGCTGCGGCGCAGCAGCCCCCGCCGGTGCGCGCCCCTTCGTGCAGGGGAAGCCGTTCGCAGGGGCGCCTTCGAGGGGCCGCGCGCAGCTCCTGGGCGGCGGGGAGCGGGAGCCCCGGCGAGGGGGCCCGGCTGCACGCGCCGCCTTCTCCCTGCAGGGCAGCTTGATGCCCGCGTCACCCCGCACCGCCCGCCGTGTTCTCGCTTTGTCAGGGGCCGTGACAACACCCCTGATAATGGGAGTCTTGTCTTTTGTTTACAACACTTAAATGTCGCAGCGATTAGAACTTTCTCCTTTCTTCTCCGAATAACACGGTTTCGCACTGACTTTTTATTCTAGTGAGGAGGAAGAAATAAGAGGCATCCTGTTTCCAGTTACAAATTATCATAAATATTGGAGATGCAGATTTTTCTTAGATCATTAGCATATCATGCTGCGACCCACACCAGAATGTACCATTAACAGAGCCGCCTTCATGTAATTAATGTAAATAATATGGAACTACCGCTTGAGCTCTCCAGTCAGCCTTGGCGAAAAGCATTTGTCATAACGCATCATCTAAGGAGCCCGGCCTCAATTCAAATTAAACTTCATGGGTTTGCCCCTTTATTTTTTCCTCTCAGGCTATAAATTTCTGTGAAACATTTATGACTATAAATTTCTTTGCAACACCTATCTAGGAGAAGACAGCCATCCAGTAAGCTGAAATTAAAATTTTATTATTTACTGTGCTTCTGCGGGTGGGGACAATTAGTATCTTCATAAAGCAGCAGTGTCGGTCCTGGGCGGGCGGCCTGGGCCTCCTCTGCTCCCGCGCGGTCTCTCCTCGGCTGCCAGCGTCGCTGAAGTACGGCTTCTGTCTGCCGTTCGCCACGCTTGCCCTCTGACTCCGGAACACAGAGGAGCAGTGTAAATTTTTCATGAAGAGGTTTCAGTCTGTAAAACAGCAAACAGGAATAATGTTTTAAATGCGATCATTGTCAAGTTTGAACAATGTAATTCATCAAGAGAGCAGTTTGTAGTATATAATAAGTTTCATATATTAATACAATTTTTCATCTGATGTCAGGCCTCTGATTTATGAATAGCCCATGATCTAAGGTGATCATTGAATTATAATTCAAGTAATAAGATGCCAGGGACAAGGCACTGGCGCTGCTCCCTGCATTAGCGTGCGTGCCACCAAGCCAATTTACCAAACACCGTGGGCTAAATGATACACTTTTTCTAATTCAAAGAAGGCGCTCGTTAATTAGATAAAGGCTAAAGCTCTCATTATTTTTAAATGATTTAAGAACGGGTAAAGATCTTACAGCTTATACTGCAGCTCTAATAGTTCTCTGCTTACTGCCTTGTAATAAGAGTATTAAAGACAGATGGGCCAGGCCGATTTAAACCAATTACAGCATTTCTTGTACACCCATCTCGATGACTATTCATAGGCACATCGGATGCTAATATTCTGTGTGTTTCGGATGCTGGAACACCACTGATTAATGTGATTTATGGATAAGTTGTTTCCTCTTGCTAATTTTTAGGGAATAATCACACCTCGGGACTGCATTTAGTAGTTCGTGAGGCTTACCCCGTGCTTTGCAGAGATAGTTACAAATGCTTTGTAAGTATGTCATTTCTGGTGTATGAAGTAGAGAAAAATGTCCATAGCTGTCCATCCTGTCTATTTCCTGGGCACCTAAGTCCCAGCCGCTTGGGTCGCCCATCGGATGAGCTTCCTTTTAATTCCTTTGATTCCTGTGATACCAAATGGATGTCAAATTGTAGGAAAAAATTGAACAGTACAGGTGCGTTCTCAGGTTAATACTAATAGGAAATGTGAATCAGACTTTGAAAAGAAGCCCAAATTATGAGTTCATCAAGTAGCTTATATTTTGTGACAATTAATGAACTACTGAGTATTCGACGATTTCTTTATCTGCTTTTCTGCTCAGGCATGTTTTCTATGTTTGCTGCGAATGCCCTCTCTGATCGCTGGCGTGGGTCTTCATCTCCTTGGCGCCGCTGCGCATGGCAGCTGCTGCCGCCTCCCCGCCTCCCAGGCACAGAAGGGCGAGAAGGGCCAGCCTCCCACCTCCCGCTGCGCACTCAGGTCTCCTGGACGTCAGTGAATCCACTGCTAGAGTTTACTCACGACACATACTCCCCAGGCACCGGGAATATTGTTACCTTTTATTTTCTTCCATTTTTAGTTTTCTCTCATTTATCGTTTGTCATTTTGTTGTAGTAGTCGTCAAATTCAGCTCTTTTGCTCCTAGAACGTACCTGCACTGCAGCATGGAGAGCTTGATGCCTCCCATTCTGAGAAGATGGGCTTTGGTGCATCCATCAGGGTCGTCGGCGTTATGCATTCCCTGCGCAAGGCCGTGTCACTGGCCTCTGAGGGCGCAGGCACTCCTGGGAGCCACAGCTCCGAGGCGGGACTGCCTGCGCCCTGGAGGCCACCTGCTCTGCGGGTCTCCAGGGAGCACGGCCCTCGCTTGCTCTCGCCCAGCTACTTTCCACTTCTCTCCGTGAACCCCGGTATTTAAATCAGCTGTTTCTGAAATGGGAAGCATTTGCATGCAATTAAAGATGATACAGAACTCTGTTGCCTTAGAGGCGCCCTGAAGAGGAAAATCGGATGTAGAGAATACTTCTTGTGTTCTGCATGTCTCCTTTGCTGTCCTTATTTTTTGTCTTAAGAGAAAATGCCTTATCTGAGCAGCAACAAGATGCGTTATTAATGGACCTGCGTAGGCCGCGTTATTTGTTACAGTAACTTTTGACCTGTTTAATAAGTACTCAAGCTGTGGAGTGGAGTTTTTTATTGTACTCTGCCGTGCGCTGTTATGAAGTGTGGTACATAATAAAATAAAAGCAATAATGCTGATATTTCCGAGGGATCCATCAGAGCTGACCTGAAGCAACATATTTCATCTGGTTTGTCTGGTATGAGTGTTTGAAAGTTATAGCTGAAATTACTGGAGACAGTATTGTGTCTGTGACTTCTGGTTGTTTACGCTGGTGAGAAACCCCAGCTCCTGGTTCCCAACACCGAGGACCGGTTCCCTGCTGCCGGGGGAAGAAGCAAATGAGCAGGAAGTGCACTTAGCTTTCGGCCCCGCGACATTTTAAGCTGATTTCAGCATTAACGTGCGCATGTCCCCGGCAGCAGGGTCCAGTGAGGGGCCGGGACGGCAGGGCCACTCTGTAGTGAATTGTACGTCTCGAATGTTCAGGTCTATGCTGCACATCAGTCACCTTCCTTGAAATGGGTGTCCACGGAGGAAAGGTGGCTGAGGCGGAGGAGGAACTTGCCAGCAGCGGCCTGCTGGGTGCGCAGACGTCATCCTGATAAACGAGAGCTCTGGGGCTGGGGTGGTTGCCGCTTTCGTCTAAACCATCTGTCTGTGAAGACAGAAGTCGCGGCTGTAACACGGAATGCACGTGTCCACCCAGCTCTTATGCATCTGTGGACGTCGAGGATGAGGCCCACGGTCTCTGCGTTTCCGGAACACGGGGTGGGGTCTGGCCGGGACAGCTGTGCTGGAGCCGTTTGCTTGAGCACCAGAGTACGAGTGGAGAACCCTGACTCCCCTCCTTCCACAGCCCGCAGGTGGTGTGAGACGGGAAGGAATGAAGAAACGAGGGGTTCCCAGTGCCGGAGCGCAGGTGCTGAGTGCAGCTCTCTCTCCGCTGCTGTCTGCGGTTGTTCCTCGCGGCAGGCAACCCATCTCGCTCCATCAGCCGCTCCGCCTTGGCTGTCTCATTTGTGTGGAGACCTCATCTTGCATTCTTGGAGTCATACGTAGTCACTGAGTAAAGAGGCTCCCCGGATAATTTTAGCTGAATCGTTGACAAAGTACAGGACCTTGATTACTTTTTCATCTTTTATTATTTGTGCATATTCGTTGGCTACCTTTGTGAGTCCCTCCACAGGGAGTTTCAGGTCATGTTTCAGACCCACCAGTAGTCACCAGGTGTTGATTCTGTGAATTTTGTTTTGGAGATCGTGGTGGAGACAGGCCTGATGTTGACTCGTGGTGGATTACATTATGCGTTTCAGTCATCTCCATGCTGTTTTATTACGGCTGTAAGTCATTGGCATTTCATTGACAGAATGACACCAAAAGATTAAAATCAGCATTTGTAAAAAGTGATACATAAATTGTGTAATCCATAAATGGGATCATACTTTATATTTAATTTTATAAATAAAAGTATCAGCTTTAAAGAAAGTATTATGTACTTAATTATCCCAATGAAAACACTGCAGATGTACAGACACTCATGCCCGTGTTCAAGTGATTCACGCTCGGATGTATTCAAGTTGTCTGGAAGCTGCCTTTTCCATCCGGCACCAGCGTGTCTCTGCGGCCCGGAGTCAGGCGGCCGACCTGCAGGGGCTCCAACAAGGCCCGGGGTGCAGGGCGGAGCGGCCGGCAGTTCGAAGCTGCGCTTTACACTGAGACCGACTGTCAGTCTCTGGGAAGGGTGGGAACGGTCCATTTCTGTAGTCAGATACTAACCCTGGGAGGAAACTGTCAGGCACATGCGTGTGGTGTGCGCAGCAGGCAGACCTGCTTTATCTGATCGACAGTGTGTAAATCTGTCCATGCAAACCCCCAGATGTTCCGTTTGCTCCAGTCACTGTAATAATCTGCTTATTTTCATCTGCTAGAGCAGTGCCATCACTGAGCAGAATGTCTGTAGACATAAGGCCTGATGAACTGCCTCAGTGCCATTCATTCAGTCCTTGATTGGCGAGGAGATAAACAGAAGTTTCTCCAGGTTTGCTCTCAGCCAGAGAAGGGACAGCACGCTCTGAGCAGGAATAACTTTGGCTTGGTTATTTTACATCTCAAGAAAATGGATAGACTACAGCTTGTCTAATTATAACTTCTGGGAATAGATACCCATCACATCAATAGCTATTGAACAGTTATGTCCAAAGGGAGTCTTCTCTGGTTTGTAAGATGCTCCTATTTTGTGCAGA
Source organism: Solenodon paradoxus (assembly GCA_004363575.1). NCBI lineage: Eukaryota > Metazoa > Chordata > Mammalia > Eulipotyphla > Solenodontidae > Solenodon > Solenodon paradoxus. The sequence continues at coordinate 41,114 of RJWH01002089.1, read as the reverse complement.
CATGTTGTGCATACACGTGTGTTTATGTGTGATAATGTATCTGCAATGTACTCTTCTCGTTAACTTTTTTAATGTCACGCTCAGTACCCTTTTACTTTTTATTTTTAAATACCTTGTATTGTTTCGTTATTGGCGTACAGTGAATAGGATTGACTTCTCGGGTGTGGATATGTAACTAAGATTCTGCAAATTAAATCCTGTTCTTAAATAGACATTGCAATTTTTTATCTGAAGTTTGATTTCTAGTCAAGGAGAATTGATGAACTCAGTGTTAATACGTTTTAGTGAGAATGGAACACCTTTCCATGGGTCTGTCTTATTTCAGTCAGATTTCAGTTGTGAGTGGTGCTTTCTTTGATCTTCACTCAGTGGAGAAGCAATATAACTTCAGGATGTATCTTTAAAACTTCTGAAAGGTTACTACCCTGCTTACATTTTCATTGAAATCTCCAATTTGTTTTTTACCAAATTAATGGTTCCTCCGCCATTTGAAGTGAGCATCGCTCACAGCGCTGACCGAGACACAGCGGGGACTCAGGCAGCAGTGACCCGGCGGATGCACTCGGCGTGCTGGCCGGGGAGCGCCTGGTGCCCCCCCGCACGCAGCTCGGAGCCCCCCCCGAGAGAGAGGGTCTTGTCCTCCTCCAAGTGCCAGAGGCGGCTGGTAACAGCAAAGCATCTCAAGAATTTTTAAGATAGTGATAAGAGAGACCTAAAAAAGTGTGCGATAGCCTAGGAAGCTGTCGCTCTGCTCTTCTCTCTTCTTGTCTCAGCTTTGTCTTGCTTGCCTGGGTCCCGGGGTATGAAGTACGTTTATACAGCACTTTATTTCACCTCGGCACCTGGAAGTAACTCCAGTTAGTTTGTAGTGGCGTTGTGATCCAAGTCAAATGGTTAGATCTTTCAAATCAACCTATTTGGAAACACACACCCTAAGATCAGATCATGGAATCCAAAAATTTTACCTTTGTTTGACTTTCTTCTGCTGCTGTGCTTGGCCCACCATGTTAATCCCTGGCCAGATCTACGTGAGTTCTGGTAAAAGCCAAAATTCAATCAGAAGACTTGTTTACTTGATAGCAATTAAAACGTGCTAATATTTTTGCTTTCGTTGTTCCCTAGGGGAAATTTCCTAATTATCCTTCACCTGGGCTTTGTAGTAAGCACCGTGCGCCTGCCTCCCGGCCCTGCCCGGCTCTCTGTATCCCTGGTGACTTTTGAAGAATGGGAGACACCAGTGTTCAGTACAAACTCACCTAGATAAAAAGTGTCAGCCATGTGGGGGATGTACCATGCACAGCTCTGGATATTCCACGCGGTGCGCTGTGTAGAAGTGAGAACGAATGTCTTTTCTTCTTTAGTTCTTCACTCTTTAACAAGAGTTTGTGACGATCACTGTAAACTCCAGACAAGTGCCTTATCTGTGTCGTGTGCTTGTGTGAAGCGTGTGTGTGTGACCGTCTCACCCTTTCCTGTTTTCAACCCTGTCTCTTCATTTTAGTGAAGAATTTTCAGTTAACTAACCCTTTAACAACAGCTCTGCCTCCGCGAGGCACAGTAGCAGCTTATTTGAGGGGTGGGCTAGACTGCGTTCTTCACTCTCGCCCCTACTCTCACCTTCCCATGGCTGTACTTCTCATTCCCTGTCATGAAAAGCTGTGCCTGACAGCATAATGTCTCCAAGTCTAACTTTCTGGTTGGTGTTTTATTATTGTTTTTAAGTTTTACCACCTTAGACAAATTAAAGAATAGAGATCTTCAGGCCTGTGTCTCCCAGAAGTCAGGCTGTTCTTGGGGAGAACTCAGTAGCATTTGGACTGCTAGAGGCCCTTCCGAATGTCGCGCTGACCGCGCTGCTTAGAGCCTCACCTTTCTTCTTCTGCTGCCAACTCTGCCCATAATATTAATTCCTGGTAAGATCTTTGTAAGCCCAGGGAGAAGAGCACTTGTCTAGTGAGCAGCGCTTGAAATGGCTCTCTTCTGAGCGCCCTTTTCCTCTGGACCCTCTGGCCTGTGCAGGAGAGGCGCAGCCTTGGTGGCACATCTTTACCCTTTGGAACTTCGCTCCCGTGTCCCTCAGACACCGGTCACTGGGCATTTCACTGAATGAGAGCTGGAGGACTTTGTAGCTGGGACATACTGTAGCAGTCATTGGTGCCAACTCCGGAACCTGACGTTGGTGGGATCCAGGCGGACAGCGCACCCCCGCCCCGCCCTCCCCAGCTTTCCCCTGCAGGCTCTGCGGTTTCCCGTGTGTCGGAGGGCCGGCCACGCCCGCGCCCTTCTGCACTGTTTCATGTCCGGGATACTGTCGTCTGAAGCCTTCTTAGCCGCCGCGCGTCCCTCCCTCACGAAGGCGCAGGCACCTTGAAAGAGAAGAAGTTGAAGGTCATTGAAATGTCTTTGGATGGCTTAAAATCCTTCAGGGAATTATATGAAAGTAGAAAATCAGAATTCACCCTACATGAGATGCAGGGGTGACACCTGAGTGACAAGGAAGGCTCAGTAGGACTCGGACTCGTGTGCAATGAGAAGATAAATGAGCTAGAAACCAGCGCTCTGTCTGCAGCGTGCGCGGACCTGCCATCCCCCGTTGGGCAGGCCTTTGGCTGCTGACTCCCAGAGCCGCCTCCCTCAGACTCCCACTCGGGGGATCCAGGGCCCTTTCCCCATCACCATCACTGTAGGAAGTCCGCTCTGCGCGACCGTTACTGCAGGCTGGTCCATTAACTAGAAGGGAGAGGCCTAGGGGTGCCCCACGGAGGGGCGTGGCAGTTTCCACAGCGTAAGAGAAGGCCTCAGAGAGCAGGTGACAGCGCATCAGGACAGACTGGTAGGGGACTGAGCTGCCTGAGTGTTTGCGATGGGGTGGGGTGCTCCGGTGGGCTTGCGGGTAGGTCCTAGGACTGAGAGAGGCCAGTGTGCTGAGACAGGGGCGAGGCTGGAATGGCGATGGGACGGGCACGCAGACGACTCCAGGCCCTGGACTGCGTTGCTTTTTGTTTCTGTTGAGAGCAGAGGACTGGAGCACAGGCCTGCACCTTCTATCTCTTATCATTGCCTGCGCTATGGGAGAAGGGACTCAGTGGCAGGGAGGGGGCCCGGTGGCAGCAGAGCTCTGCAGGCTTCAGGTGCTGACCCCTCGTGGAAGAGGTGGGCTGGTCCAGCCGCTGCAGCACAGGTGGATGACGCGCAGGCTCGGCTGTGTCTGCACAGGACGGACGGTTCACAGCACCTGCCAGGGCTTGGGCGAGATGCTCCGGGTGGTGCTAGAATTCTGGCCTGGGCAGTGGGAAGGGTGAAGTGTCATTAACTGGCGGGCAAAGTGGCACGCATCTTGGAGCAGGTTTCCCTGGGGAGAGCGGCGAAGCTGTGAGCATGCTCCTGTGTGAAGCCGGTGCGCCCGCCGTCTGGTGCAGCGTGGAGGTGGCGCTGGAGCTCAGCTGGACCTCCAACCGCAGTCTGAGCTGCCGATGAGACTTAGAGGCCATCACTCAGGCCACCAGAGGAGCAGTGCAGGTCAGAGAGACCGGAACCTTCTCGCCAGCTCCGGGACCCGTGAGCTCACTTCACGCTCTCAGCGCAGTGAGTGCGAGGGGCCCAGGCAGCTGCTCCTGGGACCTGCTCCTGCCGACCCCTCGGCCTCCGCTGGAGTGATTTCTTGGTCTTGAATTCGTTTCCAAGTTTTTCTCCTCTGAAAACCCTTTAAGGGAAAGATAGTGGCGGTACAAAGAGAGGCACAGTTCTCTTCTCTTTTCATCATAAAGTCTAAACTAGCAAGTTCTTTGACTTTCCTGTTTATTATTTCCCAACCTGTAACTGAGAAGTCTGTTTGTTGATAACCTCTCTTTGTCATCTTCAGCCATCCCTTTGTTTTGGTGCTCCCGAGCACTATCCTTATGTCAAGTAGAAATATATTTTATCACCTACATCCTTCCAGTTGCGTCTGCTTACACACTTAATTATATTCGAGAGGAATTTAGTTTGATGTTTTGAATGCTGGAAGGTCTAATAAATGATAATGCTATTCCACATCATCTTTTGTTTGAGATGTTGAAGATTTGAAAAATTAGTATAAATGATCTATATGCAGTGTTTATGATGCCTATATGAATTTATCTTTTCCAAAGAATTCAGAATACATGAGAAGTAGATGAAATCTGCAAATCTATTTTGTGAAAAGTAGATTCCATAACTACATAGATCCAATTTTTAAATAAATATGCTCTTTCGTGTTGAAGGAAATGAAATTAATTGCGTTGCACGTTGGCATTGTTTCCATCCAGATCAGCAGTGTGTGCTCTGGTCCCGTCTCATCGACGCCGCCATTGTGGAACGGGCCTTGCGAGTAGCAGGGACAAACTGGTTATTCACCGCGTACTCTCAGTTGGAGCTCAATAATGGAAAATTCGGAATACGTATTCGCTGTGTTAATCTTTTTAGCACTCTTGTTTTAGGAGTTAGACAGGCACAAATCGAATCCCTTACGGTGTGGCCGTTCTGTGTATCTGCGTGTCATCGCACTATAATTTAAGCAGGCTCTGACCCGTATCAGGCTCTCTGGTGTCCATGGGGAATCTGTCTTCCCCACTCACGTGGCGTCCCGGCTGCCCGGTGCACAGCGCCCCGAGGCTGCTCCTCATGTGCAGTGTAACTGCTGCTCTCCGGACTGAGGTCTCAGAAAGGGTCAATTTTGTACTGAACTCTGAGATTACTGGGCAATACATCTCACCCCTTCCAGCTAATCTTACCTTGAGCTCAAATGGTTCTCTAGATCATCCTGACATGTTAGAAGGCCGAGATGATGACAAAGGCCGAGACAATGAAATACCTAAGTTTGGAAAGGCCGCCTTCCCAGCCAGCCTCAGCAAAGCACACGGTCACCATCAGAGAGCAGCGTCCTTCTCAACCTGCAAATATATTCGAATTCCTAGAAGCCCCGATTTTAAAATAGCTGTGTAGCTTCTAGAGAGTGACTTGCAAACGTTGTGCATCTGCTGGTATGTAAGACGCATTGGTCTTGGAACATGCGTAGGATTACAAAGAAATATTCTTCAGGGGATTACAAATGTTTACAATATGTCAGCACGTGCCTCGAAGGTAAATTTAAACTTGTTTGGTACAGAGAAATACCGTTTTGTTCATTGCAATTCAGTATACTTATATTTGTGTTCTGTGTGAAGTCATGTTTTAGATACATAGCGATGGCCCACTGTCGCTTCACTCAGCCCAGGCTCAGGGACTGCGGTCCCTGGCGCCAGTTGCTGATCTTACGGGGCTGCAGTGTGCAGAGGCTTAAAGCTCCGAGGTTAGGGGTATCACACAAGCACTCTGTTGGCTCACGAATTTTGATAAGAAGTGCACAACTGCTTAATTATTATTTTTTAAATCAGTAGAAAGCTACTGACGATCCTTTTTTGGAGAGCTGGAGCCGGCAGGGCTTGCTGGCCAGGAAACCAAATGGGGAACAGTGGCCTTCTTCATGCCGCTGTTACCTGAACAGTTGTGAAATGATGACAATTCTCTTGACTCAGTATTTATGAGCGCCGGCGATCTGGACAGTGATGCATGGTGAGGAGATGTCGGGACCGGTGCTCTGGGATGTAACGATGTGGAGACACACTCAGAATGAAAGTGCGTGGCCCTGCTGAGCCACAGAGGCTGGCCGGGCCTGACACTCCCCAGCCTTTCCTTCCTGGCACGAGGAAGGTTTGACCTCAACATTGTCTCCAATACATGGCTTGCTGAGTAACATTGTTCATACAAAACTATGGGTTTTATTAATATTTATTATGTTTTCCATAATGTATCTTTGTCCAGTGGAACTCTCTGTAATAATGTTAATGAAACATCTGGCATACTATAAGAAATTTAGAACATATAAAGACTTTTTGTGGCTTTTCTGAATTCTAGTTTCTTGATGAGGTGAGTTAGTGTGACAGGTTGTTTGAATTGAGACAGAATTTTTTATTCAGACTCAGCTTCCGGGTTTGTGCATAGATGTGTCTAATTTTTGTGTTAAAATTTAAAAGAAAGTAGCTTTACTTCAGTTAATTATGTAATAGATTTTTGTTGTTGTTGTTAGTGCTTTTTTCTTTTCCTTTTGTTTCCCTGTTTTTTGGCTTTATCGGTACAATTTGCCTTATTTACTTGCTAGCAGCTCTGTCTAATACCGTCACGGTCAGGAGTGCATTCTGAAAACTTCATTTCAGCGGAACTATAGCAACTGGAGGATTGTTAGAATGGTGTTGTCAGTGTTTTTCCGGTGGCATGCAGTTGGTCCCGGGCGGTGTCTCAGGTCCCTGCAGTCGCACTGGCTCGCACCTGTAGGCTCGCAGCTGGAAGGGCATCCATCCCTCGTAGAGCCAGCCTGCTGTTGGGAGTGGTGGATTCCTTGGCCCATTGTTAAGATGATGCTTTTCCAGACACGTACCTGTCGTCATGGTTTGGACGCATGTGTACTCCATCTTTTGATCACAGACACTCGTAAAGTGCCTTAGAAAATTACAATCCAATATTTTTGACAAGTAACCACTAACGAGAGACGGGAAGGGAGACAAAGAACCAAAGAATACATTGGTGGACATACTGTGATAAACCAGTGGCGGTTCTTTCTGTCCTGTCAAAGCCAGGTGGCTCTCCCTGCTTATCAGAGCCGTTTGCACCTGCGTCTGTTCGGAGGGGGTCAGCAGATCTCCCCTTTCCCTGGGGCCTGCTGCCCACTGCCCTGGCCCTCCCTGGGGACGGGCTCACTGACGCACCTTCCTGCCTCTGCCTCTCTGTCCTCCACTTTTCCTCGCGGGCTGCCCCAGCCCTTCAGACTTAGCCTGGGGCCTTCTCGCACCCAGGAAGCCTTTCTAGAAATTTCAGTCAAGTTGCACCCACACATTCTCTAAACGCTCTTTCATGCTCTTAAACGCCTGCATAATGTGGCATCTTTGTTCTCTAATCAAGTCGCTGACCTCGGTTGGCCCACTGGACCCTAGGATCCTTCGTGGGTGGCTTATGTGGATTTCATACGCGCTGCGTCTTGCGTCGTAGCGTCTGCTCTTCATCCATCCATCGATGGGAAGTGAGGCCACTCCGTTCTGGAAGCTGTTAGGGTCATTATATGTCTCTGAAGACTGGACGCTTGGGATGAAGGTGTAAAAGGGCTTTCAAATGGCTTTTGTTGTTTTAGCTCAAATTATTTCTATCAGTAAAAGCCAGTGATTTAACAGAAATTCTCTTTCCATGTCCTTTAAACAGTAATATTAGCACTTCATTTGCAACTGCTGTTCTAACCTTCCTTACATCAATCCGCTGTTTTCTTACCTCACCTAAAGCGATAAAATTTCATTTAGTCCAGACTGGAGGATTGTGGCAATTTAATATATGTCTTGTTCTCCTGGACTTGACTTCTCTGCTTAGTTAAAATCGTTTCAACTTTCCAAGCCCTGCGGCGGCGCTCAGATGCACTTGAAAGGGGTCGTTTGAAAGGGACGGCAGCCTAGGACAGGAATGGGTCTCAGATGCAGTGTAATTCCTTCCACCTGTTCCTTGCATGGCGGCCTCCTGAAGCCCTGAAGGAACCGTGAATTATCTCAGGACTGCGCCCGCTCTGCTGGCCCTGCGCGGGGCACCCCGAGGACCTGGCTGGCCAGCAGGGCTCCATTCGAGGACTTAACGGTATAGGCCAGGGGGCTTCGGGGGTGGGGGGACCGGGCTGACTGTCATCTAAGCTACAGGGAGGGGCTGGCCAGAGGCTGCAGTGCTGCCTGCTGTGAGTGCGGTTCCCCTCCCTGGAGCCGCCACACCCGGGGGTGCACAGCATCTTCAGTGACTTTCTGCTCCCACGGCGGGGCGGGGCAGCCGAGACAGCAAGACACAGCCCGTGGCCACCGGGTTGAGATGTTTGCTCTCCTTTGCGCCGCGTTTCCTGGCCCGTCGCAGACCAGCCTGCGGGCGAGCGCTGGCAGCGGCCAGCAGCTGCAGGGGACCCTGAGCGCGTGGGGTGGTCTGGTAGGCCAGCATGTCTCGTCTCTTTGACACTTGATGGGAACGAGCTTTTGAAGGCTGAATCCAATCTTCGAAGGCGTGGTCCTTGTAATCCTCGCATGTTTTTCTTTACAGCGAGTCATCCTCTTGGTTCTTCGGAGACCAGGGCAACCTGGGATTAATATTCTGCTTCAACTTTTGGATTGAACTGAAAGGCAAGGAAATGTATTTCTCCTCTTTTAGAATCGGAGCGGTACGTCAAAAGGTAGTAAAATGACAGGCTCCAGCAGGAGTGAGGTTAAATCGCTTTTCCAGCTAGTTAACAAGGACCTGGCCGCTGAATTAGGCTAATTATCACCGTCCAGGGCTCCTGGGGCAGCACGGGCTCTCCTGCTGCTGGAGCGCACCCTCGGGAGGCCTCCACTTTCCTCTGCGCCACCCTTGGGCCCTAAGCGTTGAATTTAGCAAATGAACCCTTTCTAATCTTAGGTCCGCGTGGCTTCTTGGTAGGACCCAGGGTTGTGTTTGTATGTCGTCGGAAACAGCCACTCGCAGAGTCTGGCCTCGTTCAACACTCCTGGTGTTAGTGTGATCGTGGAGATGGCCACGGAGACCCTGAGTGACCGCATACACTTCTTATTCAGTTGTCAGGCCGCCTTTTTGATTACTTGAGAGAAAACAGAGCTCTTACTTTTCATGCAGTTGAAAGTTGCACATTTTGCCTAAACCTGTATGTAGTGCTTGAAAGCTCATGGAAATAAGATGGTCAGGATGCTGTGGGGGTACCGTGGGGATAGTGGCTGCAGACGCAGCGCCACGTTGCTGGGCCGAGGGGCCAGTGTAGAGCAGACTGGTAGATTTCCCTTCGGTGTCTGTGGCCACAGCGGCGTGAGGCGCCCGGCCGCTCTGTGCTCACACCCGCCTGTCTCTGTGGCTGCCTTCTGCAGTGGCTGCTCTCGGCGCTCTTGCCCTTCGGGGTACTTTCCAGCCCAAGATGCTCACAGAAGTGAATTGAGCGTTGAGGTTGCTCTTCAGCGGTTGCCTTTAAGTACTTTTTTCTGTGCTGCTTTGTTCAAGAAAGTGATTATTTTTCAGCTATTTTTGCAGCTCAGCAGCAATTCATGTGGTAACCCTACTGGGCAAAGACCACATCATATTCTATTTTCATTTCATCTCTTAGTGTGTTATTATATAATTATTAAATTACAATAATTTAAAGCAGAGACTGTTATTCCAAAGAAACTGTGCATTGGCAGCATTCTAGGAACTTTGAAATTGTTGAACCAAATTCATCAGTACATTGGACAATTTAGCTTTGACTCATGCAGACCCAGGGTAGCTTTCCTCCTGCGCTCTGTTTATTCACAAAGGTGGGCGAGGCTTTCTTGCCGTTGTGCAGTAGGGGCTGCAGTCTGCTACCTTCCTTCGCCGTTGAGCATGGTGGTAGCTGCATGACTGCTTAGTATTTTGACAACATTTGGCTGACTCTTTTATTCACATTGCATGAGCTCTTGCTGATCGCCCTGATTCTGCAGATGTGGATTTGTCTGAGGTATTCATTTGTAAAACTGGTTTATGTCGTTCTGTAGTGAATATAAGAAATATTGATTGTTTAATTAAAACGTTCCCTTTGAATTGTGAGACATTCCAGAAACAGTAGAGACACAGTGGTGGACGTGAAAATATAGTCGTATTTCCTGTGGACCCCTTTCCTTTGAAAGCCCACATGCTGCCCACTGTGGTTAACACTTTAGCCGGGAGCTTACGCCGTCTTCCCCTTCCGGAGGCAGGTTTCTTAGATGACGATGCTGCGCTTATTTCTGCACCTGGACTTTGCGGGTTCATTTCTAAATTGTTTCTTGTGTTGAAAATCGTTATATCCATGGTACAGCTCTGTACCTAACTTGTTTTATTTTAAAGTATATACATTTTTGAGCTTGTCGAACCTATGCAGATAGTTCCATTTTATTCTTAATACCATTATGAGTCTAATTCCCAGCTGATAAAATTTTTTTCTTTCTTTATACTTTTTTTTCCTCTTCTTTTTTACATGCCTTTGCTTGTACTGGCATTTCTCATTGAGATATAACTAGAGTACGATTTCTGGGAGAAACCGTGTAGATCGAGAACATTTAAATTTTAAAAAGCATTGTTAAACAATTAGAATCCAAGTATCCTGAATTGAGGAAACCAGAAAAGAACACAAAAATATACTGGTGACTTCTCTTACTATAGTTAAATTATATTATATATATAAAAATTATATTATATAAATTATATTATATAATATATATATTATACATAAATATAAATTATATTAAGTATAAAAGCACCAACATTTCTAAATGCCTTTATCTCCACATACTAATGGGGTATGTGCAGACTTTTATGGAGTTGCTGTAAACGAAATGAATAATCAATCCACATAGGATTTAAAATTTTCAGTTCCATTTAAAAATATCCTCTGAAGAAGATACTGCAGTAGGACTTTGGGAAGACAGGTGGTTCTGGATGTGCCTCAAAATCCAAGTTAACGTTCGACAAAGCTTGTCTTGAGGCCTCAGACACAGATAGGCGCTCCAGCGGGTTCTTTCAGGCACAGTGTCGAGGTAACGTTATTGAGCGTCTTGTCTTTAACGCCTGCTGATTCTTACTTTCACTTTGTACATGTCTATGAGAGTTTCTCATTTTTGTTATCAGACAGTGTGACACTGAGGACACTTAGTATTCTCTCTTCAGAAGTTTCATTTTGGCTCTTTTTCCACGTCAGGAAATGCGTGATTTCAGAGAAGCGGTTCCCCCACGGGTTGAGCTGGTGGAAGCTGGTGTGGGGTGAGCGGGGGAGACTGCACGCGTGGCACGAGTGACAGAGCCTGTTGTCATCTTTACCCCACAAGACGAGAAAAGTGCTTCATAGTTCATCTAGAAACTTCCGAACTGTGTGCGCGATGGCCCTCAGCTGACTGCTGTCTCAGTGACGTGAAAAGGGGCTCTCGAGCTAAAGCAGCCTCCGCCCGCACCAGGGACCCTGCAGTGGGAACATGTGTGTCGGGACTGCTGAAGGAGCACGTGCCTGGTGGGTCTCTCGTCCTGCATTTCAGGTCAGTCCCCTGGCGCTTCTGCAGTTCTTGTAGTGTTGGTTTCTAGTTCCTTGAAGTGAGTACAGCAGTGGTTTCTCCGTCCTGCAGTGCAGAAGTCCAGTCTCATATGGACTTCAGAAGGAAGGGCAGCCCCCTGTCCTTTGCATGACAAGTCTTCTGCACCCCTGGGATTTGCTTGGTGACGCAGCCCTGGAGGAAAGAGCTGAGGGTGGTGCAGAGACCCGCCCCTTCTCTCCCAGCCAGGGTCTTTGGTTTCCACCTTTCTGCCTCTGCAATGGGCTGTCCTGTTTTTTTAAACTTAAATTTATGAATATTTAAATAAGTAAGGTTGACTTTGATGGTTCAGCATACTAAAGAAAGGCGCTGAAACAAATATGGAGAACACGGGTCTCGTCCTCTGGCTCCTGAACTGTGGTGGAAGGCGTGCAGCTCTGCCACCTTTCGTGTGTTGCAAATATTCACACTTGGGAAAATAAACCCAGATTCCGAGGAAGGAGAGAGGAGCAAAGGGCGTGAGGTCGGGGGCCCGGGCAGCCTTTTTTGAGCAGGTCATCCCTGTGTCCAGGCCTTTTCTAGGTTTCCAGGTGAACCAGTCAGATCATTCTGTGATTTTAAAAATATCCTTTCAGGTGGTACTCCTCACGTGATTTTTGGTTACTCATCTTTTAAACCTCTAACTGACCTTCTGAAAACAGATGATGACTAGCAAGTCCCCTTTTAATTTATTTAAATTCAGTTAAGATAGAAGTTTCTCAGGTAAGTCCACCAGGTGGGGACTTTCATTTGTAAGACTTAATCCAGCTGACGGCAAGTCACAGGGTTGTGCCTCATCCCTGGGAATCTGGGGGTGATGTCCAGCGGGGGGTGGCCACCGATGGTCCTCATGGAGAGGCATTGGCCCTTCTTCCCAACCTCTTCTCCCCGGGGCTTCTCTCCTGGTCCGCCTGTAGCTCTGATTTCCACCAGGCCCTGTGCTCCAGCTCCAGTTCTGGGAAGACCGTAGTCTGCCTCCCCTTAGTCCCTGCTGCTGTTAAAGGTTTACTGGCATTTTACATTTTCTTTTCCCTGCATTAAGGTTATTCTTGTGACTTTTCCTCCCTGAGTAGCCAGTGATGTCCTTGAGCGCCCACACAGACTCATCCTCTGGTGTCAGCGTCCTGTCTGGGACCCTGTGGTGGAGCGTGTTCCTAGAGAACGCAGCGCCACCTGCTCCTCCCGGGGCCAGTGGCCAAGGAAAAGTCCGTGTTTTAGCTCAGGTTCTGCCCCACGGACTCCTCAGTGACCTCCCTGCAGATGCTAAGGTGGCCTCACACGGCGAAGGGTCCCTGGGCTGAGTGTGTCTTTGCTGACTTGCTGCAGGAAGGCAGCGTTTGATAATATTTGAGATTCAAATTTGTGCATTTCCAGGAAACACCCCATTGGTGAAAAGGTCTTACTCTGTGCAAGGGCAGTTACATTGGTCATATTTCAGCTTCTTTTCAAAGTTCCCTACATGAGTTGTTATCCTACAGCAAATTGTCAGACACCTGAGGTTTTTGAAAGTCAAACACTGGCAGCCTTAGTTCTTTGTTATCTGACTTATTTTTTTTGTCATTTTATGACAAACACTAAACTCCAGTTTAACATTTTTATTATGTATGAATAATAGGGTGTATATATTGCGGTTTCACCGATGTAATTTTGTTAAATGTGCATCGTGGTAGATTTAAAAATGAGGCACTTGATTTTGTCATTCATAAAGTTGTAATGCAGTCCAGAGAAACTATTTGTTAAAAGATAGTATCTACTTAACCTCCTTATTTATTTCTTGTAGGAGAAGGTTAGATCCACAATAAATACATGAAGAAATAAGTAGATATGGGGAATTTATCTTGGAAATAAGATCCCTGTCATGGTTTTGAAATGTTAAATGCATGAAGACCTGTCAAAGAGATATACGGGCATGATTTTTTTTATAGTGTATTTCGAAGTATTTAGTTATATTTGTCATTCTCTAGTAGCGGTAAGCAATGATCAAATGATAAAGTAATTTCAAAGTCAATCTCTTTTAATGGGTGCAAATGTAGTGTCTGTGCACATACATTATACAAGGATTTTAATAGAAAATTTAAATACTATTACTGATGCACATCAGATGTTTTATGACATTTCTTCAGTATTTAGCAATTTTTGTTTGTCTTGCGTTTAAGATCTATTGTTATAAAATATAGCTACATATAGAAAAAGAGAAGGCATTTTTAAACAGGTGCTTTTAGAATTCAGTGCATAAGGATGCGTGACGCTCTGAATGATTAATTTGTTAATGCGATCCGCACTTGCCTGAGAATGAGGAGTAATCATTTGAAGCCTGGGATTCTACTCTACCCTTCTGAGACTAAGAAATGTGTAAAATGATGGAAGCCTTTATGGAAAGTATATATTCTTTTCTCTACTTCTTTTATATCCTAATTTAAATCACATATCTGGTCCTCCTGGTGTTGGCTTGCATCGCCCTCCTAGCTCACCCTGCGGTGGTCCTCGCCTTGTGCCGCCACGCTCTCCTGTGCGTGGTGCTTGTCAGCTTAGTAAATGCTTTAATTTTGAATACTGGGTTTAATCTGCTTTTATTTGGTTGTTCATTATCCTCAATTAATTAGGTGGACACTCCTTTATTAGTTACAGTGATGGCTTTTGACTAAATTGCGTATAGAAAGATACCAAATTTCAGTGATGATTCCGTGAATGCGAGTGAGAAGAGACAGAGGAGGAAACAGTAAAGTTTTTGTTAATGGTTCATTACCTTTGTTGTAAAAGATATTCAGTGGTGACCTCTGAAGGTGAACTCTTTTCTAGTGTGAATGATGCTTTGTTGTTTTCAGTTTGGTTTTTATAGAGGAAATAATGGCATTTCATTTTTTTCAAAGACTTGTTTTATTAAGAGTTATTGTGATGAACCTAATTTTACTCTGATCTAAGGGGAACTCTTTTATGTTCCCACATGTAGCAGGGAAGCATGTCTTGTCCAGGAGAGTCCTGGAGTTCTGCTCTCCGTCTGGGCGCAGCTGCGGTGGGGCCACCGGCCGTGTCGCCGGCCTGGTGCTGCCGGGCGGGGCTCTGCCTGCGGCCTGTGGCGCCCGCCGCCTCGCCTGGCAGGGAGCAGGGCTTGTCTGAGTGGTTTAGTGTGGATAGCTTTTCATTTAGCCTCCGCTCTGACAGCCCCTGCCCTGGATAAGTGGCGTAGGCCTGTGCAGGTGAAATCTATTCTCACATTTGCCTCAGGGGTGACTGGACTGTAACAGAATTTTTCAAACCCGTTGGGCCCAACCGCAAAGCACAGAATAAATGGCTGAAGTGCCAGGCCTCGACAGAAAAATCAATGCCTGGTTATACAGACATGACAGACCAGGCCTGCAGTTCTCACTGAGTCTGTGCACCCGCTCCGCTCCCGGTCAGGGCTGGAGCACACTTCTGTCTGGGCCTAGCTGGCGCTGTGTGGGTAATGGCTGCATTGTCTTCTCTTTCTTCACGCAGGAAATTTACATGCCACCTATGTGATCGAAGCTTCACAGAGAAGTGGGCCCTGAACAACCACATGAAACTCCACACGGGAGAGAAGCCATTTAAGTGCACCTGGCCCACCTGCCATTACTCATTCCTTACGGCCTCCGCCATGAAGGACCACTACCGGACACACACAGGTGTGCACGCGTGTCTGCGTCCGGGGGGCGGGGCGGGCTGTGCGAGCAGGCGCGCTCGTTATCCTAACGTAGTCGATATAATTTCCTGGGTGAAGAGCTTAATTATTTTATGATTGTGGTGATTTTACATTCAGAGGTATGGTATCATCTCATTGTTTTTAATAATAGGTAATGTTAAAAGTGTGTGCGTGCGCGCGTGCGTGCGCGCATCTATGCATGAACGCACACGAGCATATGTGTGTTCAAACAAATCAAGTTTCACTTGATTCTGAAGCTCATTTGTGTTGTGCGTATACGTCATTCCATGTGTACTTAAACCTTTTGGTGATGTGATCTTGATCGAATATCATTTACAGAGAGATATTAAGTTATCGTAGAGAAATAGTCTTGTATTATGTTATTGATATCAACTCAGTGCCGTATTTTCAATATTATTGAGCGCTGGTTTTATGTACCACTTTAGAAATCTCTATTTACTATTTCTCTTACCAGAAAAATATTGTGGAGTTTTTGATAATTGACATAATAAAGTCATCTGAATTTAACTATTATAAGTTTCTTAGAAATATATAGTCCAAGAGTACAAATTCAAATACCTTTTGCATGAAAACATGTAAAGGACCATATGGAATTTAAATCAACTGCTGGTAAAAGCAGCACTTAGAAAAAACACCTGTGCCAGCCGTGGCGCTGCTGGCTCCTGCAGCCCTCTGTCAGCGCGTCGCCCTGGTGCCCGGGGCCCCGGTCGGGCTGCATGAAGCTGTGTCTCTAGTTGTGAGTGGGGCCCGCCTGCTCACAAGTGCCCGGTTGAGGCCTCCCTTCATCTACCTCACTGTCACCGTGGGACTGTGGGCCATTTGGTATTTTTGTGGTATTCTTCATCTTTCCACCTCTCAGCTTTTGTTTTAAGGGGGAAGAAATAATACATTTTAATCAGCATTCCCAAATGTTCTTCTCATTGCCAAGAATCCTGTATTATTGTTAGAAATTATAGGTTAAAAGTTCTTCTGAAGCAGTTTGTGGGAAGCCCAGGCCTCCTTAGCTCCCTTGACAAGGGCGTTGACGATTTAAGGTCTCCAGCCTGCCCTGAGAGATCACTTATATCGAGCAGCAGATGAAAAGCCAGTGCAGATGTAATTTATCGTCGGCGTTTCCTTCTGAAGAATAATTGTGGAGACTTGGCTGGATCAATAATATGGATTTTTGTTGTTAGGTCGTGTAGTCTGCAGCATAATGAAAGCTTGGAGCAGTGGCTGTTTTCTAGTAGAAAGTACAGGACTGGCTGCCATGTCTTTCTATGTTTGAATGCAAAATGACGCACTTGAAACTAATTTAAGTTGTTAAGAAAAGTCTCCTATTATATCTGTGCTATCATACAAATATGGCTTGTTAAATGAGCCTCCTTTCTATTGAATGAAATATTACATTCAGATTTTTAAAACATTTTTTCTTGAAAATACTCCGTGCCTACTATCCAACCCTTCCCCCAGCCCCTCCAAAAAAAAAAAGCAAGTGAAAATTGAATTTGGAATGAAAAACAAATCAGGCCCCCAAGGTAAACATGACATGCAGTACTCCGCAGACTAGCATCCTAAAGAAAAGCAACACGTCAACGAGTCAAGGTCACTAATGTATCTAGAACCAAATCACGTGGACAATTAATTTTGTCTGTGCCCATACATATCTTCAAATAAAACTTCCGCGCTGCTTGCTGCCTCTGTGCCTGGGAAGAGCTCCGCATTTGCGTTTGATGAGAAAAGGAAGTTCAGAAGTGGGAGAAAGGCATCATACTTTTCCTAAAGCCCCACGCACTGGCGCGGCCTTCCCGCATGGGGGTCTGCCCGCCGGGGCGCGGAGTCAGCGCACGGTTCACACGCGCTCAAGAGGCACCTGCCCCTCAGCGGTGGGCAGCCAGTGATCGAGGACAATTTTGCCTCAACGTAGAACGGCGTGTTAATATTAACGAGCAAATTATCTTTCGAGATTTAAAAAAAGTCTCCTTTCAGTGTTACTTAATTGATAATACAACTAGTTAGAAAGATTTATATTTCAAATTGATTAAATAATTAAATGAGTTATCATAATTAAACTTTACTCTTCATGGCCCACCTCTTCTATTCTTTTTCTGTTTTGAAATAATGACGCCAGGGGATAAACTTAGCTCTGAAGTAGGAAAGTGAAGGTAAGAAAAATACTTAAATGCCGCTTTGTTTTATAATTGATAAGTGTGAACATTTTAACATACCATTGGGAAATAAGATTAAACTTGATTTGGTTAACACTATTTATTAATACATGTTCACTTAAATTAGAAAAGCTAGTCATGTCTTGAAGGGGAGAAATTCTGGATTAAGAAGCTGTTTGCCTTCCTGTCTGGACAGGTGTTTCTGACCTTAAAAGGGCAATTTCCATCCAAGAGACTCAGGCTACGTTTCTGGTCGGAAATGCCAAGATATTCCAGAACAAAGCAGGCAGAGTCCCGGAAAGACTTGTTGCAGTAAACATCTAAATGGGTGAAGCAGATAATGACGATACAGTGGTTTACTTCTGGCGAGGCGTCTTTATAGTTCCGCCGAATCTCTCCAAGGTTAACATTTTTGCTCTCCTTGCCCTTCTTTGTGAGCCTGATCGGGTAAACGGCCTCGGTCACCGGCTCTTAGTGCCTCCATATGCTGTAGCAGGAAGGGAGATTGCATTTATAAGTGGAGGGCAAAATGTTAGCTCGTGTAAAAATGCTGGAAAAAATGAGTATTTACATACTTGTAACAGGTACTGAGTCTGCCACACCTGTCGGTGATTGTTACAGAGGGTTCTCGTCCAGACGTCATTAAAGATGGGTACTAGGATGTTTTATACAGTTTATGTAGCAATCTCTAGACTTCCTTTTTATGCTATGAAAGTTTGAGAAACATAAACAGCATTGAATTGCTGTTGGTGCTGAATAATGGAGATTTTATTGTTTCTCGGGATCTTCAGCCTGTTGAGGAAAGCCATTTAATCCGTATTATTAAGTAGGGAGTTATTAAAGAAGACCCTGATAGAATCAGGTAAAACCAATTCAATATCCGCGCGTTGTTAGAAAATCCAATATGTTTTATTGAAGCAGAATCATATATACTGTATATTAACCATTCCAAGTAATCTTTACTCAGCTCAGAAAGGCCAGATGTATGGGAATTGTGAAAAATCAGGATATGCATAAAAACTGTTCAAGTGCATAAAGCAGCCCCATCTGGAAGACATCTACCAGAAATGAAGTTGTACGAAACCATTCCATTGATAATAAAGCTAATTTTTATGGGTCTGACAAGTATGTAATTATGTTCAGTGGTGCTTTTCAGATTTTATCACAGTCAATAAACCGCAGTGGTAATTTCATTCCCATTTGACATATTTACATGGAAACATTTGATTGGAGGAATTAGTAACCCTGAAAGCCTTGATAGATATGTTTTAATGATCTGTGACCTCCACAGTCCCTCATCTGTTTATTGTTGCAACAGGCGAGAAGTCATTCCTGTGCGACCTCTGTGGCTTCGCCGGCGGGACCCGTCACGCCCTCACCAAACACCGCCGGCAGCACACAGGTCAGTCCAGCCGCGCCCGGTGGCCTGCATGTCAGGGGATGCCAGCGGGCAGCCCCCATCCCAGGCCCTGTCTTGCCTGTCTGTTCCGTTTTTGTAGAATCTGTGTGTTTGAGGCTCTCCTGGAAATTCTGCTTGGAAAATGGAAGATTTCAAGTCATGTGTTGTATGTATTAAAGAAGTAGGAATGCTCAGCGTTTTCTGCATCAGGTGGCCTCCGGACTTTCTTGTCAAGTGGAAGGGAGAAGAGCTTGGCCGGGGAAGCGCAGCTGCACCTGGTCTCTCCTGTAGGCCAGTGTCTGCTGGGGTGTCCTCTCAGCTGCCCTCTGCCCGCTCACCTGCAGCCCCTTTCCACGTGATCCTGCCCACCTGCCTGACCCCGGAGCCACCAGTCCCTCTGGGCATGGAACTGTGTCGGTGTTGCTTTAGGGTCATGCTGTTCACTGAGCTTTGCTCCTCGGAGCGACAGCAGCTAAGGGGATGTGGACACTGGAGAGAGTCTGCTTTTTTCAGAATGTGTGTTCTAGGTGATTCAGCAAAACAAAGATTATTTCTTGGTTAAGAACTCCTAAGGATAAAAGGTTGTATTTGTTGAAATTGGTTACCAGCTGGAACGCTGTAATCGGTCCTTCCAACCGTTGCAAGTTATATGTGTCTGGGACAGCGCTGATCGCGTACGAGCTCGCTGACTCTGTTCTCCTTCAGATGCTGCATTACGTGGTGACAGTTTCTGACCCTGTGTTGGACATTGGCTACCATGAGAATGGTTAAGTTTGGTGGTACAGGCAAAAATGACATGAAATTAAGCTATGCTAGCTATGGTTACGGCGCATTTTGCTTCTTGATGTGTAATAACAGCTACAGGTACCATTAGTTTGCACTATGGTATTTCTAAGATCCGTGAAAATGCGTACTAGCTATTCATTTCAGATCTTGACTTTTTAACTTTCAAAATAGTAATAGGGTTAAGAGTTACTTTTGAGTCGGAAGAAAAATTTCTAACATTTAATGAAACTTTGGAAATACAAACTTTGTAAACATAAAATTCCATCTTAAGTTTATAGCACAGCCCACAAGCACGTATTTTACTTTCATCCAGTGGCTTAAAGATTCAATATAAAGGTGGCAGAAAAGGCCCGCCGCATGGTAGTCCCCCCGCCACCGTCTCCTGCAGTCGGAAGTATCGTGTGGAAAGTGTGCCCTTGTGGGTCTTTCACTTCCCTGTGTGCAGTGCCCGGGGATCCGAATTGTTGACGCTCAGACACCATCGTTGCTGACCTGCTTGCAGCCTGGCGAGACCCTCGCGACAGCAGCCACTTCCATGTGCCAGCGGCCCCTCACCCCTCTGCCCATGCGGCAGGGAGGGCGGTGCTGTGATCACAGGCATTCACGGCGGATCGATCATGAAGCCAGCATTGAGCGGGCACAACTTTATATTTTATGTCAGGTCCGGAGGCTCCTTATTACTTTGCTATTAACTTTATACCATCTAGGACAATGTCTCAAAGACAGGGACATCTGTCTTTTTGGCATTTATCTGCCTCTGTGGCACAAATCAAACATGATTCTTTAATACCAAGTCAGTGCGTAAGACTGTTTGCTTCAGCCAGACAGCTTAGTAGAATGCAGTTCAGGTCCTTAGCTTTTCTGCGAGATGTTAGAGCAACACACCACCTTTTTTATTTTTTTCCAAGGCCAGGATTGTATGGTGCATTTGACATCTGTATTTGTCTGATGTGTCCCTCTGTGACATGGTTTACCTTTTTACCAGAGTGCCCGCGCACATCACACTCGGCTTGGAAAGGGATACGTATCGAAAGCGTTCCAGACGCCTCAATGATTCCCTTGTGCAGTGCAGACCGTCGGGGGCTGACACACAGCATCTTCCACTCCAAGATTTACTTCTGTCACCTATCAGCGACCCTTGATTCAAGGGCACGGGAGCACAGCCGCACATGTGGCGGCCAGTCTGGGCCAGCTTAATGACCGCCCGCCGCCCGCGGGAGCGCCCAGCAAGCCTGACAGGCTGCTGACGCATGAGGACCCGGCTCTGTGTCCATGGCCACTGTGTCCTCCTCTGCCCTGCTTCTGCTGTCCTCTAGGGGTCTCTGAGACTCAGGCTGAGCCTCACGGTTGCTCCGGCCAAGATGTGGCTCGCGGAGAAAGCGGGGAGCAGTGGAGCGCAAGCCTGCGTGACAGCGGTCCTGCAGCAAATATCGGGAGACGAAGTTCCACCTGGGCGCGCTCTTCCGAATAGGATGGCACAGGTCGCCCTGTCGGCTTAAAGCTGGCTTGGTTCAGGAGTAGTTAACGCCTTACTCATAGATGGAATTATTTCCGGACTAGATTTACAAAGGGTTGGGGAGGACTGTTCCCGGAGCCCCGGGTCATGTGATCGGCTCCTGGACTTTTCCTCACAGGTGTACATGGCTCTGCATGTCCTGGCTCTCTCATTTCAAGCCAGGCACAAACACTAGCAGGTGAAGTCCTTACTGAAAATTGGTAAGATTTTCATTAAATTTTATAATCTAGAAGTTGAGTTTATATTTTTGGCTCTATACTGAGACCCAAAATAACAGTAATCTACTGTGTTTTGGAAGTGCGTTTTCCTGTAGAAATTCCCTGAAGAAATTTCTTGAAATTTCCGCAAGAAATTACTTTTGGATAAAAGCAAAATGCCTGTTAGCGTGGAGAGCGAGTGTTAGCATGGAGAGCGAGTGTTAGCATCTCGCAGAATTGTGGGAGTTCCAGCTGCAAGTTAATAGTTCATGCAGATTTGATGCACTGCAGGTGTTAACCTGGCAGGGGCGCTCTTCCCGTATGAAGCTCCCAGATGCAATGAGCATTCCTTTATTAGTAGTGGTACCATAGCATTTTCTCTTAAATGTTTTGTTAATACTCTATATTTTTTCTATCAGTTTGTATATAAGTCAACATTTCTTAGTGTTACACAATTGATTTGTAGTGTTGTAATTTAAAAAATGACAATCTGTTTTATTGCAGCATTATACTAGCTTAATATGAACCTAAAATTACTAGTATTATAGAATAAGTTGCTATTCTTTAAACTTGTTATTTTTGAATTTGAGTTGTGTCACATAAAAATGTCGTAACACTTAACTGTAGTAAGTTACATTTAACATGTTTTTAAGTGCTTTGTTAATCTCAAACCAAGCAACTTTGAAGGGCGTAGATCACCATTAACTTATGCCACTGACTCATGCAATGAGTTCATAATGTCACCCTTTTGTCACCTTCAGATTCCTGCCAAATCCATGACAGATGCATAAAGATACCTACCAAGTCTCAGGAGAATAAACAAGTTAGCAGTGAGTTATGATGCCAGCGCATTTTCCAACAAATGGGTTGAGTGGAATATAGAGAAATCAGGATATATTTATGAGCTTCTTAATGAAAAAGAAACATTTTTGATTGGATTGTAACTGACCACTTAAATTCCTTATATTTAAACTGGAAGATTGTTACTATTGAACTTGAAGTCTTATTTTATAGCTACACTAATCATGACGGTACTGTATTGGCACAGATAAACCAATAGATGAATGGAATAGAATGGCCCTGTGCATACATTTGTCAATTGTTTTTGACAGAGGTACAAGGGAGATAAGCAAAGATGTGCGAAACCCCTGCATCGGAAACCTCAGAGCGCTGCCAAGAGCTCTTCCGGGAGCTCTCCGTCGAGTGATAGGCCATGCTCATGGATTGCAAGATTTGTTGTTGTTAGAATTTCTTCTCACGTTGATTGCTTTAGAAATCAAAAAATAAATAAATAAATAAGTAAATCGACCAGTGATTTTTTAAATTTCACATGGAAATGCAAAGACATGGAAGAGCTGGACAACTCTGAGAAAGTGGAACAGGCTGGAGGGTTTACACCACCTGACTTCAAAACTTACTACAAACCCACAGTAATCAAGTCGTCCTGGCATTGGCATCAGGGAAGAAATATGCGTCAACTAATGGAACAGAGATTCTAGGACAGACTCATACCTATATGGCCAATTTTTTTTTTTTTGACAGACGAACCAAGGTGGTTCAGTCCTTTCTGCAGAGAGTTCTGCAGCAGCTGTGTAAAGCGAGAGTGAGCTCTGATCCATACATCACACCCTGTGTAGAAATCAACTCAAGATGGCCATCATCTAAATGTAAAACTATAAATTCTAGAATAAGATTTAGGAGAAAAATCCCTGACTCTTGATAGTTAGAGATTTCCTAGATACCTCATCAAACGCATGATTTTTAAATGAAGTACACCAGAACTTGAAAATTGATAAATTGAAAACTCCAAATTCCTCATGTTCCTCTTCTAATGATATTTTAAAAATAATTAGAAGTCATTCCAAGCTGTTCATATGAATTTATATCATTTTGTAATTCTAAGTTACGTCAGTAAATACTCAATTAAAAAATCAGACTGGGAAAATATTTGTAGATCACAACTCTTAAAAACATTCTAAGTCTTCTAAAAGAAGTCTCAAAGCACAATTATGAGGAAAAAATTAAAATAAAATATAGGGTTAAAACATTTGAGCAAGTACCTCACCAAATAATTAAAAAAATATATGGCAAATAAGCTCTTAAAAACTCTACATCTTTACAGTAATTCAGATTTAAATCACTGACCACAGCAAATGTTGGGGATGATTTGGAGAAATGGTAACTCTCTTACACAGCTGGTAGGAATCTAAAATAGTCAAACCACTTTGGAAAGCAATTTTCACTTCCCACGAAACAAAACGTATGCCCATGTGACCCCACCGTCCCGCCCTAGGTCCTTCGCTCACAGAAAGGGAATGCATGTCTGAGAAAGACTCGCACCTGCAGATTGATGGTGACTTCATTCGTGTCCCCCACCCCCCTGCAGATAGCTGTGGGTTCCTTTAGTGGGTGGATGGATGAGCAAACTGTCCGATTCATGTGGCGGATACTGATGCGCACTGGAAAGAAGCTGCATCTTGGAGCAACATGTATCAGAACGACTGGGCGACGGGGCGGGGAGGAGACCAAACAGCAGGACGGAGCATTTTGTTTCCTTCTGTGTAATTAACTAGAAAATGCTAAATAATAGACAGGGCCAGAAAGCAAATATTTTACACTCATCTAACACTTCAAGTCAGAGCTAAATTTTGATCTGAAATACATGATCTATGTTTAGATTAGATGAAACTACACTTTAGAAAGTAGGTCCCTTCAGACTATGTTCCACACACACACATTTTTCTTTTCAAAGGTACGTCCAGCATCAAGTTTTAAATTTAAATCAATGAACCTCAAGTAGCTGCTGCACATTAAGCGCCCACCAGCCACTGTGGCATCAGCAACATGAGACTTGATTACGATGACGACTTCTTTGAAGGTTTGAAGTGTAGGGTCACTTACGGGCGAGCAAAGTGTCACGTTCAAAGGCCAGCCTCAGTCCTGCACGAGAGGACGAGCTGTGCGAGGGCTTATCTGTCGTGTTTACACAGGAGATGTTGTGTGTTCAGTCCTCCTCTGGGCCTCCACCTTTCACTCAGCTCAGGATGCTGTCATTTCTCTTTACTTCTAACAGTTTTTACATGGCATCAGTTTATAATATTTTTAAAAAGTTTTTAGCATTGAGATTTCAGTAAGTTTTGTGCTACTTGTTCCAAGTGTGTCTGTTACGTGGTGTCTTCCCCTCACCGAAGGGTTTGTAGTGTCCCCAACGTGCGTGGTCGGCCGAACGGCTCCAGGCGCAGCGGGAAGCCGAGCACCTGTGCGTAGCTGCCTGGCCTGCGTGTTGGACCCCTTGCTTCTTCTCCAATAGACATAAAATCAATGGTTCTTCTAGTTGTCTCCCTCTGAGAATAAATATTCGAGTGTCCTAAACAGTATGGGCTCTTGAAATGTTTTCTTAAGTTCCATGGGAAGAATCCCTTTTTGTTTGTCTCGCCCTCTCATCGGTTTTTCGAGTCGCTCACGCCCCTCCCTGCTTGCTCTGTTGCAGGGGAAAAGCCTTTCAAGTGCGATGAGTGCAGCTTCGCCTGCACCACGCAGTCCCACCTGACCCGGCACAAGCGGGTGCACACGGGAGAGAAGCCCTACCGCTGCCCCTGGTGCGACTACAGGTAAGGTTGCTCCCCCCGCAGGCCGCGGAGGCCTTGTCCTGGCCAGTGTGGTCAGCATGAGTCAGCACCTTTGCCGGCATGGGTGACACGTTAGGATGGGGTTCATTTCACCTCCTAATTTTAGTGACTCTAAAAAAGATGGCACGTTCTCCAGGTTTCGTTGTCTAGCTTTGTGATTTCTCACGCTTTGGTTCATGTGACTCTGAGGAACCATCCAGTTCACCCGTTACTAAGTGCGTGTGGTGCTCAGGGGCTGCAGGAAGCATTCAGACCGGTGGAGACAGCAGAAGAAATGTTCTCCTCTCCAGGGC
Source organism: Solenodon paradoxus (assembly GCA_004363575.1). Taxonomy (NCBI): domain Eukaryota; kingdom Metazoa; phylum Chordata; class Mammalia; order Eulipotyphla; family Solenodontidae; genus Solenodon; species Solenodon paradoxus. Next base: position 16,354 of record RJWH01002089.1, on the reverse strand, counting down.
TCCTGGAGCGTATTGCGCGCCTTGTACGATGTACCGTAATTTCATTACGGATTCCAGTGGGTAGCTACAAAGGCCAGGGAAGCTAGACAGGCAGCGTTTCAGCCACGGGGCACCCTGGAAGAGGACTTTCCAGCCGTACTTTAAAAGATGGGCTCCTTTTCAGGACACCGGAGGTTCTGGGAGGATGCATCGGAGACGGTGCCGTGTGCCATTTCTGTGCAGAAGTCCTCGCAGAGACCACGTGTGTCCACACGCAACATGCGTCTGTGCTGAGTGCATCCCCCAGGCGGCAGTGTTTCTTCGCGGGGCAGCAAAGCCAAGTTCAGAGACGAGAGAGGCAGGCTGGGGCTGTGGTCAGCAGCTTATCGCATGAGCGCGGTTGGTGCCGCGCCTCTGGTCCCCTCGTCTTCGTGTCACATGAGGACTTGCAAGCGTGGGTGATTTTTCAACACAGCCAGTCTTTTAAAAATATTAGAACATTTACCTTTAACCTGAAGCCTTCGTTAAAAATAGATCTCTCTATTTCTGTGGATGGAACTGTGCATTCAGTAAATATATTGCCGTAATCTCTATTATTATCCTCATTTTTGCATTAAGTTTTATGTTAAAGGTCATCTAATAGTACAGAGATATTACAGATATATTTCATTCATTAATTATTCATTCATTCAACATTTTATGAGTTCTGTCTTTGCTTAACACTGGATTGGTGTTTCTTGGAAATTTGGTGAAATGGTGAACCAATTAAAGGTAGATATAGAAATCTCCAGTGCTGATAATACGAGTTCTTTAAAAAATAAACACTACTGAATGTTCTTTTTTTATTAGACAGATAGCAGTATAGTTGCTTTCCCTTTGAAACACAGAAAAGCAATTACAAAATTATAAAAACTTCCCTTAACGACCCCCCCTTAGCTGTGAGGATTATATCCTTTCAGTGTGTACTCTGTGCCCAGGATTCAGTTTGTTGTTTAAGATGTGAGCATGCACACGCACGCGTGTGTCTGTGGGTGTGTTGGGGGGGTATTTCATTCTATCTTTGATTTGCACGCCGAATAAATTACAGCTGCCTTCCTCTCACATTCATCCTGTGTAACCACGGTTTTCCACCTCTTACTTTTTAGTAGCAGAGCTGTTCTTTCGGAGAAGACCCTGTATAGAACGCAGATAAAAAGGAAATGTTCCCACTAGATGTGACAATGGAAATCTGGAGCGTTTCCTTAGAACATTCCCAAAGCTCCCACGAGACTGGTCAGCCTCTCCCGGCGCTGAGCTCCGGACGTCGGCAGCTGGATTCACCTGCCATGCAGCCGCGTCTTCCCGTGGCGGACACGGGGCAGGGACGGGGGCGGGCGCGGGCGCAGCAGCGTGAAACCGTGTGAGCCCCGGGAGCTTGCGCTGCCTCCGCTTTAGAACACAGGTGTGCGAGGCGTGTCTGTCCCGTCGCGGGGGAAGCGTGCTTGCACCAGGGCGACTGCACGCCAGTTTACTGGGCGCCGCGCCGGCGCACCGAGCTGTCAGCTGAGGCTGCAGGTGACTGCAGGCCGTCTCCCCACAACCTGGGCGCTTCTGGGAGGTAGAGCGTGGGCCGTGGTGCCTAGCGCCCTCGGCCTGTGAAAATGTCCCTGCAGCACATGCCAAAACAGACTCCTTTTCAGTAGTTTTGAAGTTGTTATAAAAATGTTAAATCGAACATCAGAGGTTGGATAATTGCCGATATGTTTCGCCCGATTAAATGCCTAGTTTAAAAACCTCTCCCTGAAATACACGTTTAATATTCACATGGCCTTTAGATTAAATTAATTAGATTAATAATAAATTTACTAATAATCACTTCAAATTTAGGCCATGTTTTGGTTTTTACTCTGAAAGTGCTTAGTCTTAAATCTTGAGTGTGTGTGTGTGTGTGTGTGTGTGTGTGTGTGTGTTTGCTTTTCTGGAAGGAATTCTTAAAAGTATACACCGATTTAAGGCTTTTAGTAGCATTACAACAAAGACGGTGATGTGAGTCTTGTTTTGCTGTTCAGTACGGTGTTTTGGTTGACGCTCGAGTGTCTGTGCGCAAACAGATGAGAGTGTTTCAGGTTGCTTGCGTTTGAAATTGCATTATGCTTTTGCTAAGGTTGTGGTCGTTTTGCATGTCCCCTGTCCACGTTATCGCCCTGAAATAGCATCACTTGTTTAAAAGTGCATGTGAGCCAGCAGGGTCCATCCACAGGACACCTGTCTGACACGGCCTTGAGAAGGAGGCAGTGTTTCCTAAGAATGTCATCTCTGTCCTAGGTGACTGTGCTCAGCGCATTAAGTCCAGTGGTGGATTCAGATTTCCTTCTGAGATGCGGGAAGTCTTTGATAAAAGGGTGATTTTGATTTTATCTTCTGTTAAAAGTTCACGATGCTTTGATTATCATTGAAAGTCAGCGGTTGGGACGCTTCCTGCTCCTTGTTTGATTGTGTGTGCGTGACATAGATTTGCTTTCACTAGTGAACGGAAGACAAGTTAACTTTTAGAAAGGCCTTGCAAATGTTTGGACACTCCTGAAGTTAGACACTAGAATGAGACGTGGAATGTGCAGCGGATGCTTTTTTTTTCTGACTACCGAGAAAAAGACTAAAAAGTAGGGGACAGTCAATTCAAAGAGATCCCCTTGGTTGCCTAGCGTGGCAGTGCGCAGCGCTCCGGCCCCCTCACACATACCTCTCGAGCCGGCAGGCTGCGTGCGCTGGAGCGGGTGACTGCATGAGCCCCTGTTTCCATTTACCTTCTGTGTCTTTCAGGAGTATTTTATTGCTTAAAATACTCCGGTAGCCTGTCCCCATTTAGATTTTTACATGATATAGATAAATAAAAATTATTCTTGTAGAATATTCCTATCTTTGTCACTGCTAACACTTATTTGCAGGTAAGTTACCATCATTAGAAACTGAAATATTATTTAAATCTCATTTGAAAATATGTTTTTCATTTTTAAGTTGAACATTAGTGGACAAATACTAGTAGTTATAATTATTCATGAAAAATGTGAATATAGATTTGTTTACAAAAGAATTTTATAATTGGTCTTTTGAACCTGGGGCTATTTTTCAAGTTTGCATTATTAATTTAGGCAATGACATCTCATTCTATTTACATGTAAATATGTACCCCTTTCCTAAGCTTTTACTGTCTAAAATATCCAAAAGTCTAATCCATTACAAATCAGTATATTCCATCATTACTCTAAAACTTTTTCACCATTAATTACTATTCATTATAATTTCAATGCATAAATTTAGATTTATAGCACATTATCCTACCATGTTATTTATGTAGAAAATTCTTTAGATTTCTTTCTTGATTAAAATGGATACAACCTAACATTTTTCTGTTTTATTTCTTTTTAATGTATTATTGCTTCTGTATTAATGAAAGAGAAGAACATTTAATGTTATGGTAAATACCCTTTTTTAATAATGTAAACCCTTATTTCCTGATAAATTTATTAATATCAAACTTATTGCATTTCAGCGATGACACTTTCACGTAAGAGTAGATGAGTTTTCGTAAAGTTGGCTATAATTGGACTTTTTTAAAATGTAAAACTTTTTATTGGCTTCCTTTTTTATTCAGGATTTAGGAAGGAGATAGGATAAATGCACATTAAACATTAAACCACTGTTAAGTCATGGAAAGTATTACAAAATATTACCTGTAGTATCAAAAACAAAGAATAGCCCTACGTTGCAGTTTAAATGCCACTTTACTTACTAGTTGAAGAAAACTGCATTTTCATTCCCGGCGGGCGGGTCTGTGTGCCCGTGTCCCATCTCCTGGTGCTCAGAGCCTTAGCTTAGTGTGCGGGCCAGACTGGGCCCCACTGCTTTCTGCCCAGGACTGCCCACCTTCAGCGCCCTCCTAAAACTAGTGTTTCTACTCTTCTGCTTTTGTTTTGCTCACTGAGTTTTGTTCTTTATAAATTATTTGAATTTATAACCCAAATAGAAATAGAAAACAGTGCTGATGAATAAAATCTATGTTTTCTGCATTAAGGATTCGCGCCATTATTTTTGCTAAACTTGTACAAATACACTTTGATTTCTCTCCCCATTTGATGGTTTACTTAACTTTTGGCCAGTGCTTTCCACGGAAGTACCTTGCATATTCTTGATGACAAAATTTTTCTTTCTTTTTTGATGAGGAAGGAAGCAAAGAATATTGGATGTTGGCATCTTAACACAGTTAGTGGTCTCCCGACCAGAAATGCAGTTCTTGCTCCTGTACCATCTGACTGTACCATCCAAATTCAGTTTTCTGACAGGTGGCTCCAGTAGGTAGACTGTGACATTACGCTATCTGAAGTAAGTATTTGTGTGTGTGTTTGTATGTATGTCCTAGAAAGTGTTATCAAAAAAGTAGTTTTAATTTAATAGAATTGTTTTAACTTGCATGCTGCTAGAAGCATTTTAGAGTAATTCTAAGATGTAATGACAAAAAATACACTTAAAATCATTTTCTTTTCAACCCTTAAAATTTATTTTAATTTTGCAAACACATTTCTAAAAAGTACCTTAGTTGTGAAGTTTTTCCAGATCTGAGACCAGGCTATGTGTTTGTCACAGTCGGTGGCGTAGGCGTTTTGACCGTCTGCGTTAGTGGGGCATCGGGAAACCTGTCTGCGTTTGTGCGCTGAGCGCGCGGCGGGAGCCTCGCTCCATCCCCGGTCCCTTCAGCGGAGCCCAAGCTCTGGAGCCGGCTCCGCAGGGGATAGCTTCTCCTTTCGGATCTCTTCAGAGAGTTTCCGTTTTCGTCTGGCTTCCTGTGCACGCTGGCAGCTGCGCCCAAGACGCGAGGGATGGAACAAACTTGGAATCGCCCTGAAATCACAAAGACAAAAACGCGAGGTGTTTGTCCATGTAGAGACACGAGTGACAGATGCCTTACCAAGCAGCTCAGTGTCCTTTCCTCACATTGAGAACAGCTTTTATTGCGCGGTCCTCACCGAGCAGTGATGCTAACGTGAACATAACCAAGTGAGAACGACCTGTGTTCATACTAGATATGCTTTTATTTAAAGTCATCTGATTAGTGCCACAAGCTTGCTTCCATCAGAACAGACTGTAAGTCAAAATAATTTTGTCACTGAGATAAGCCTGACAGAAAGACAGATACTAGATGATTCCAGTGAGATGTCAGATGTGAAGAAAAAGAGTCGACCTCATAGAAATAAAAACCAGGACAGTGGTTTTCAGGGGAAACAAGGGGAGCTTGGTAGAAGGATACAGCATTCCACTCTGGAATGAGCGGGAGCCGAGGTGAACCTGCAGCGTGGTCTCCAGTGTGGTGACGATGATTGATAAGGGCACTGCTGTGCAACTGAGATTGACTAAGAATGCAAGTGAAGTCTTCGCACTACAGAAGGAGAAGTTACAATAAAAACAAGTTTGTCATTTGCCATCACGGTCCGCGCTATTATGTCGTTTGATTTAGTTCAAGTTGGTTGTCTCTTTATATTCTGTCTCAACTGCTAATCGTGCGAGTAGCATAAAAAACAGATCAGGTAGTGAGAAGGGCCCTTTGAAGCTTAAAAACCCGGTCAGTTTCTAAACTTCTGAGGATAGCGAGGATTCCGCTGTTTTCTTAACCTTGGGAGGAACTTCTGGAAGGCAGCCGGCCCTTGGATTCTGAGCAGGGGGCCCTCCTGCCTTCCCGTCTCTCGGGTCAGCCAGCCACAGGTGCGTGTCCATGTCCTGGCCGGCTGTGACGCGTCTCTGGCTGTGATCGGCCTAAGTGAAGCCTAAGGAGAGTCTCCTGCCGTGTGTCCAGAGGGGCTGGGGAGGTGGCACTGTCCTCCCTGGGAGGACACGCTTCTGCTGTGTGTGGGCAGGATTGCTAGAGGGGTTTCCTAAAAAAATGGCCTGATTTTCAAGTTTTCTTTATGACTTCTGAAAGTAGTTTCGTATGTGAACTACTGTTTCACCAAAAACACAGTTGTTTTTGGACACTTACCTAATTTTCTCTGATCATTTCATTCATGATTTTTAAAAATCTCCGTAATTCTAATTAGGGTTTTGTATTTTTCCATGATGTTTACTTTTAAGTGTTTCTTTTGTACCTAGCATGTTGAACTCATCCTTTTCTTTCATGCCCTATGGCGCCCAAGCACCCAGGCTTTTTAAAATTTTTGTTTCAGCCTAACAAGCCCTCTGTTAATACAGCACAAGTTATTCTAGCAGGACTTTTGTTAATATTGCTACTTTTATGTGACAAAACTTAGCTAAAAAATAATCTGTACACTTGAAAGCAAATAGATTCCATAGCATTTAAAATCTCTAATTGGTTCGATGTCTTCAGAAAGAAAAAAAAAAAAACAAAACCTAAGATAGTTCATTTTGTTTATCAGTACAAATAAGTTGTTTTGTGGTTGATGTTGCTGAAATAGGCATTGAGATCACAGATTAATTAGCAGAGTCATTTGAAGACAAAGTGACCATGCATTCCCTCTGCTATCTCTTAAAGTAGAATCTAGATAAACATGTTTATTGAACCTGCTGTGTTGAATCCCAAATCCAGTCATTATAAGAGGGCCAAAGCTATCTTTGGGGATGGCCTTTCTACAAGGAATTGCTATGGACAGTCCCTCAGGTGCTGGTTAGATACATCTGTATGTATTGTGGTAGAAAGAAAGGCCTTAGAGATGAAAAAAATAGAAAATATTTTTTGGGCAATAGTCTCTTGCATAATAGCTTATTCCTCAGACACTAGAGCTATTATCACACAGCAAAACACTTCACTGGGCATCTATCTTTATCTCCGAGCCCTGGAAGCTGCTGGGAGGTAGCTCGTTAGGAGAACGCTGCGATCACCGGGAGCGGAGAAGCCCCGGGCCTCCCTCCGTTCTTGCTCCACACGCTCGGGTGTGGGTCTGCGAAAACGACGGAGACGAGGACGTCTGCTCAGTGTTTAAAGTTGGACCACTTGTGTCATTGGTTCAGTCGTGACGCTAAGATACTGGTTTTGCTTCCGACCCAGAGGCTGAAATATGTCCTTTCTGAGGCCGTAGCTGTGAAAAAAACCAAAACAGAACCAAAAGCAAACACCAAATCTGTGGGAGAAAGAAAAGCGGGACGTTGGGAAGTGGTGGCGTGGGGACGTGTGTCCCACGCCCCCACAGATTAGCTCCCTCGTGACGAGACCGCCTCCCGTGAGCTCCCTCCCGAGGAGGCCTCAGCTCCTTCTAGAAGGGTCCAAACACAAGGTGCAGACTGGCGGTCGACACCTGTTGAGTGGAGGCGTGTGCACCCCCGCTGGCCTGTGGTGAGAAGTCAGGTTCGGGAGGACTTGCGCAGCAGCTCCCTAGAAAAGCCGGGCCCGCCGCTGCTCCCGCGGCGCCAGGGCGCTGGCTGTGGTGGACAAGGCAAGAAGCCCCTTTTCCAGGACACCATCTGTAACCCGAGACTTCTCCGCGGGGAATTTTAACCTAATTGTAATCTTGCCTGCGCTCCATAAACTGATTCCTTATCTTAATTACTCCGCTCAGTCCTCCCGCACCTCCCGATCACCACACTCAGGGACTGTCAGTCCCCAGGGTCGCCTCTGCTGGTTAATGTCCCTCACCTCCCTTCCCTGCGTGTTTTCCTCTCTCACATGACAGCTTTAAGCAGACTTCTCCCTCTGGCAGGGGGCTTCTTCGAGAGGAAAAGTGGTTGGCAGAGTTTAGAAGTTTGTTTGGGTTTAAAATCCCCAGATATCTTTAGTTTCAGTTAAAAGTAACATGTCCCATTTTTGACTCCCAAATTACCCTTATCTGACTGTATGCTGCCGTCTCACTTCGCCAGCCTGGCACAGAGGCCCGGGCCTTGTGGGAAGAGGGGGGACTGTCGGGCCGCAGCATCAGGTGGCCAGCCTGCCAGGCGTTCAGTGACCCGGGGACAGTGCAGTGCGGCAGCTCACTCACCTAGAGGCTGCTCCCTGTCAGGGTCGGGACTTGCACCCCAACTGTGGAGAGCGGGGTGGAAGTGGTGGGAAGGCTTGTTCACTTGTTCCATGAAGCACTTGCAGAGACGTGACCGAGGGAAGGGCAGGTGGAAACGGTGCACCGTGCGTGTGTTCATTCGTCTTGTTAGGTCTCGCGCCCTCCCTCCCTTCTCCCCTCCCTGCGTTCCTTCCTTCCTTCCCTTTTTTCTTTTTTTGAGTAAATGTTCATAGCACTTTCATTCACAATTATCCCCAACTGGTAGCAGCCAAGATGCCCCTCGTTCACTGAGTGGCCACACCGTGGTGTGCTCATACAGTTGACTGTCATTCAGTGATCAAATCTGCTGCTTCAGATGTGCCTGCCCTGCTCACGTGCCAGTGAAAGAGCCGGCTGGCAGGGTGTGTGTGAGATAGGGTTTGTGTGGCACCAGGGTCACCGAGGGCAAATCTGAGTCACCCCTGTGGCCGGGGAAGCACTGGTGAGCAGAGCAGAGCCTCCCTGTCCTCCTAGGCCTGGGAGAGCTGGGCCTCAGGCCCTCGGGCTCCTTTCCTGCAGTTGCTCTGACGGCCTCCATGCGGGGACACCGCGCAGCTCAGGTGTCAGCGCGGTGGTGCCACTGTTCCGAGTCAGAAGAAGAGTCCGCCACGCTGCCCCAAATGCCGGGATTGCGTTTGCCGCTGATGATGAGTGTCCACAAAGGGCTGTGTCGCTCCCACTGTAGCTGCAGCTCAGACATTGGCTGGCGCGGCGAACAGCTGAGTGTGCCCGTTTAGCAGACACTCACTTCAAAGGTAGTCTCCTGAAGTGTGACGTCTGCTCTATGACTTATTCTCCACAGTCTGCTAATGTCTCAGCGTTTTCCTGGACCAGTAAATCTGACAGGCAACTCCAGTGACATCATGAGCCAGCAGAGGAGCGCAGTGCAGTTTATCGTGATGCCACCGGCCTCCTGCCGCAATTTACAGCCCGGGGTCTGTTCTCTGAGCCTTTTGTTTGTTTGCTGAGTCCAGGCGCTTCCAACCCGTGTGCAGGCCTGTGCGCAGTGTCACTGCCTCGGCCATGTGTGCGGAACGTCTGCCTGGCCGCCGTGGGCCGCCCTGTCCCGGACCCGCCGTCTGGAAGCGTGCAGGGCCAGCGGAATGGCCCGGCAGGGGCTGTCAGGAGGCGCCACGTGGCGTTGGGGTTGGAAGCGCGACTATGACAAGAGAAAGCAAATTATCTCTCCTTGGGGTGAGATCGGCCGTGATTTGTCTGCACGACTTAGGGTGTCACAGCCGCTGAGCGGCCGTGTCAGTTGCACTAAAACACCGAAAGGAAAGGTGGGAATAAGTCACACCCATCGCCCACAGCCCAAGGTGGGCCTTTTTTTTTTGCATTCACTAACATTTTGAGTGGGTTTCTTTTGATTTTCATGGAAACGCAGCTGCTTTGTTTCTTTTTAAATTAGCAGTGTCCCCAAGATGATATGACTGCATCTCAGTCTGTAGTCTTTGCTGATTTGTCAGCTTTAACACTGAGAAGCATACGTCCCTCTGCAGTTGGAAACAGCTCTGTTTCGCACACCTTGTCACAGGTTTCTGGCATCGCTTTGTGAGAACAAATAAAGGCAGCAGAGATACTCCTCGGCTCCCGAGGCAGGCGGGTTTGTGCCTGGCCCCACGCGCTGTGACATCGGCCACGGCCTACTCCTCTAGGCCCCCGGCTGAGCGGCGGCAGTGATGGACTGAGCCCGGGACGTCCCCTCGCCAACTCCGGGAGCCTGTGCCCGGGCTGAGACATTCACAGGGGTGACAGCAAATATTTGTATTTTTAATTACACGTTTTTTCCAATTAATGATGTCTGCTTGGCCTTTGAAAATGGTGTTATGAATGCAGTGACAGCAATCCCAAGCCTGACTTGGTGGCTTGTACGTCCTTGTTTTTGACGACAGGTGCACACGCGTGTTTATTTCCCCCTGTGCCTCCACTTTTGACAAACAGTCTTTTAAAGCCTTGTGTGTGCTGTGATGTTAAAAAGATTCAAAACAAGGATCCAGTTTTATTTTCGGGTTTTTCTTTTTCGTTTAAAAGTGGAATATATGTGTTCTTTAGCTGTAAAAGCACAATCAAGGCGCCATGATAAGTGAGTCAGTGTTGTAAAAGTAAAACGAATTTTGCCTTCACTCACATGAGCTATAGAAGGAGGAAGCTTTATTGTCCCTGGGAAAGTGATAAGGCAGAGTAATTGTATATTATACTGTCCTGGAACATCTGCCTGAAGACGGTTGGAGCAATTCATCTATCATGGACCGTACAGCGTGTTTTGTCTTTTTGCTCTAACCCGTCCCCACTGCTGGCCTGCGCGGAGGTTTTGATAGGGCCCGCGCCTGGGCCGGGGCGCACATTAATCAGTCCCCTTGTTCAACACTCCAGCTGACATAATTACAACCTGCGCACAGCAGTTATTCAAGTCGAGTCCTTGTCACTCGTGGTGCGAAACTACACAGCTCCGATCCCGGAGGAGATTGCCTTATCACACGGAACAAGGGCTCGCAGGCGTCGAAGAGAATAGAAATGGGAAAATGTCTTCCGGGAGTACTATATATTCCTTTAAAATAAGACATTTGAGAGACTTACAAGGGACAAAGGGAAGCGTTGTGTGCAGGGACTGAAATGAGCCAGTTATTATTTTTAAATGGATGACGTGGAACACTTTTGTGAAAATGGACGTGGATTATTGAATAAATTTGGTGGCCCTCTTCATCAGCACCTCTTTTCTATTAACTTTTTCTCCCATTGTGGTCGCAGCGCCATAGAATTATTAAAGGTTTGAGTGGGCCTTGTTGCGTGGGGGGCAGAGCGGGGCCAGGGGAGCCCTTGTCTCCCAGGCACAGGGCCCCGGCGGTGACAGAGGGCGGAGAAGGGCCCAGCGGTGTCCTTGTCCCGCCCCTCGCTCGTCCTGCCGCGGCCGGTGCTGCGGCCCCCTGCGGCCACCCATCAGGCAGCGCCACTGCGGACCTGCCAGTCTCGCGTGTGGACCCGGCGTTCCGTGTCTCTCGGTGGCTCGTCCCACGGAAGACCGCGGCCAGGCCCGCGTTCTCTGAAGTGCCGCGAAGCACGCTTCTGGCGCAGTCACCGTTTGCGCGCGTCGCTGTGAATTAGGAAAACTGTCAGCTGGGAAGGCCAGAGTAAGGGGTCGTCTGATTTACCCTCTGTAGCCGACTCTTCACGGCGGTTGCGTCTGTGGGGTCCGTCCCCGCTCTGGGCCCTGCAGACCCTTCTCGGCCTCTCGTCCGGGCAGGACTTGAAGGGTTGGGCAGTGGGGGCTGGTCGGCTGCAAAGACCTTTGTCCTCGTCGTTGGGAGGCTTCTCACCCAGGAGCCTGTGTTGGCCTTGCAGGGTCTCTCTTTGCTAAACTAGCTTAGTTAGTGGGGGACAGGGAGGTAAAACCCATCCTGTAAGGAACTAAGTACCTGAAGTACGGGGCATGTCTGCTGTCATTCAAAGGCCATTACAGAAAGAGAGGCAGGTCAGCAACGAGAAGAGTCTACGACAGGTGTCCCCAGGCGGGAGGAGATGAGTGGAAGCGCAGAGCAAGATGCGGGACGGACTGGACGCTCAGATTCTCGTGACTCGTGAATCTCAAGTGACACCGTGAGTCGTGCTGTTTCTGTGGTCAAGTAAGTGTGAGAGACACTGGATGTGTCGTACCCCTTCTCGCCCCCGTCGATGCATAGTGAACAGCATGTTGGAGACACACTGCATTCCTGCTGTAAACATACTTCACTTTGTTTAAAGCAGGACACTTTGGCCACGGAGGCCCTTCCACGGCCACAGGGCATCACGCTGGAATCGTCGTCTTGTTAAAGGACCAGCCGGCAGTAAGGTCTGCTCCGTGTTTGTATGTAAGGGACTGGGGACGCGGGTGCTCGACACACACGGTGTCAGTGGTGGCGACAGGTGCCGACTTCACCTTGACCTGTGTGAGCTGTCTCGGCGGCAGGTGCGCCAGCGAGCTCGCCGCCTTTCTCAGGGAGGCCCCTCCCGCCTCCCTTTCCATCCCGACAACCACCTGTGTGTCAAGACTTGAGACAGGTCATGACACGAGCGTTTGCTCTCCGGGACTTAAGAAGGAGGCTCCAGGAGACGTGAGAGGCCTGCACTCCCACGACCCCTCTCCGTCCACGGGACACGGGGCCAGGCCGCCTGTGGCCACGCATCTGTCTCTACACAGTGTGACAGTTTCTGTAGACTCCGCGTTCAGGTGGCTTCCTGCCATCTCCCTGCGTGACTCCACTGTCCTCTGAGAGGAGGGCCGAGCGGAGGCCACGCTGCCCGCGGCTTGGCCCTGAGCAGATGTGACCGGAGTGGGCAGGTGCGTGGGAACGTGCCTGGGAAGGGAGGCCACTTACACGTGCTGCGGGACTCGAAGGTGCTGCCCGCGTGGCGGACGTCCCTCGGCAGCCGCGGCGTAGGGCGCCCGTTCCCTGCGGGCCTCACGCGGGCCCTCACACGGGCCCTCACGCCGGGCCTCACGCGGGCCTCACGCGGGCCCTCACGCCGGCCCTCACGCCGGGCCTCACGCGGGCCTCACGCGGGCCTCACGCCGGCCCTCACGCCGGGCCTCACGCCGGCCCTCACGCGGGCCCTCACGCCGGCCCTCACGCGGGCCTCATGCGGTCCCTCACGCGGTCCCTCACGCGGGCCTCACGCGGTCCCTCACGCGGTCCCTCACGCGGGCCTCACGCGGTCCCTCACGCGGGCCTCACGCGGTCCCTCACGCGGGCCTCACGCGGGCCTCACGCGGGGCCTCACGCGGGCCTCACGCGGGCCTCACGCCGGCCCTCACGCGGGCCTCACGCCGGGCCTCACGCCGGCCCTCACGCCGGCCTCACGCGGGCCTCACGCGGGCCTCACGCGGGGCCTCACGCGGGCCTCACGCGGGCCTCACGCCGGCCCTCACGCTGTCCCTCACGCGGTCCCTCACGCCGGCCTCACGCCGGCCTCACGCCGGCCCTCACACCTGCCTGGGGAGCCCGGTAGGCCCCCGGGTGTGCCCGCTCCGTTATTTTTACTGTCTACTTAAACGCCCACAAAGTTTACCATCACTCGACTTCTTTTTTACTTTTTGAACTTCATTATTTGGCCAAGCAGACCTACCTCCCGCACGCGTCCTAGCCTCTCCTGCCCCCCATTCCCCCGAGAGCCTCCTGTCATCACCCGTTTGTCCTGCCGGACACAGCTCGAGCGCTTTGGTAGCATCCGCTGTGCTGGGGCACCAGGCAGATAGCGCGGTCGCCCCTTGTCCGCTGTACGTTCCTTTGTTTTTCAAGTGATGACCTGTGCAACTCGCTTACCTTACGTGAACTTTCACTCGACTCATCACATTGAATTTTCTCTCTGTGAACATGAGTCTTTGCACTTCAGGATCTCCAGCAGATTCCAACTTACATCAACTGTGCTGTTTTAATAATCACATTCTGCGTCAGAGTCCACGCTCCGGCTCTTTGTGATGCACGTTTTCATCCTATTGACTTTATATGAATAAAAAGGAATGAATGTATTCTCATGAGTAATCCAGTGATCCCACAATTTATTAAGCAAATAAAAAGGTTTCCTCTGACGTGGAAAGTCTCCCATGTGTTACCCTCATGACTTCGCTAGGTATCCTTTGAACCCACTTGACTCATTTCTGTGTCTCTAGATGTGTCTATAGTTTTGAAAGCTGGAAGATCTTAGATATGTGTTTATCTAGATGTGGATTTTTTAAAAAAATGTAATAGAAGTATGTCTCCAGTGTTTGTGTTAGTACCTATGATCTCTCTTCTATTTGGTAGCTTTTGTTCACCAAGTGAGGATGACTGATGCTTGGCGGGCGCACCCGGCCTTGATCAGCATTTGCTGGGACAAATGCAGAGACTGGTGCTGGCCCTTGTTCCTCCTTTCTGTCTGTCTCTCTGTGACTGTGCACAGGGAGGGTGCACCGTGCAGAAGTCCAACAGGGGCAGCCTGGCCTGAGGGCGGTGAGGCGACTCAGCTCGAAGACTGGGGGACAGCCCCTGCACTGCCGGGTGTTGGGGTCCTCGCGGGAGCAGCCGCCTGGCCTGGCCTCCTGGTCTCTTGTCCTGTTCTGACAGGACCAACATTCATGTCTGGGGATCCTCCCCGCTCCCGTGACCAGGCCCTGGCCTCCCAGCTATTCCCAGGACGCAGCTGGCCCGCAGCGCTCTGAGGAGACTAGATCCTTCTCTGGAGGCGGGCTGGCCACGTACCTGCCCCTGCCGCACTGACCCCCGTGGTGCAGACAGCCTGCCAGTGGCCCGTTCCTCCACGAACGACTCCCAGGATCAGATCCGCTAGTGCCACTTGTTAAGAATGATGGTTTAGTGATTCTTCCAGGTTGTTTCTAGAAATTGAGCTCCAGAATCCAAAGGTATGTGTGTGTTTTAATTTTGAAGGTTGTCACCAATTGTCTTCTAAAAACCAAAGTCCTCTGTGACCTGCCAGTCTTGCAGGAGTAGTCATTCCTCACTAACACCCAGTCTTTTGTGTTTGTCACGTGCCCTTCTGTCACCTGAGGCTTCACGTCTGTGTCCTTGGTGATAGAGACTTCGGACCCTGTCTAGTATCTCTAATTAGGACTTCTTGTTTAGAGTCTTTATCCAATTTTTTAGACTTTTTTGTCTTTTATTTGTCATAATCTACGTTTCATGTTCTGTTTCATCATCTATATAATTTTTATATTAATACACACATTTTTCTCAGTTTCTTCGCCTTGGTTTTTAGCTGTGTGTGTATTTGCTCTGCAGCAGTGTTAACTGTTATGAGGCATGTTTGGGGACTTGTCTTTTCAGCATTTGGCTTTTGAATTTTCATTAGGAATGTTCTTTCTTATCAAGATTATAAGATGACTTTCTTCTAGCTCTTTCAGGATTTAGAGTTCTTGTGTTACCTGCTACCTGTTACCTGAGTGGCTTTGTTTTGCAGTGGAGCCGTAGACCTACCTGATTGCACGTGCTGCTTGACTCGACAGCCTTCATTATATGAGCCACCATTTCTTAATTTACCTGAAATGGCAGGTAATGCCTTATAACCAGGGGTCTCTGTGCTCTCTATTCTGGGCATGTTTTTGGTTTCACAGACTCAGTACTTTCATCTATTCGCTAACCCTCCTTGATACTGTGTTCCATTCGAGACAGAGGACTATGAAGTGAAGTGTTCTTTATTCTTGTAGCTTTTATCGAAATTTAAATGTCAGCAGCACAAATGGACAGCCACCTACCATTGCCAGGCTCCTTCCTCTGGGTCCTCTGGTGTGAACAGGGTGATAGGGACTTGGTCCTGGGTGAGCCCGAGTGTCTGCCTGGGCGCCCCTCCTTCAGTGCGAGGGCCTGGCCGAGCTGCGTGCCCCTCTGCAGGGAAGTCGGCGGTTTCGCCAGCAGATCTGCACCTAAATACTGCCGGTTTTAAGTGTGGCAACTTCTTAAGATCCAGTTACGTAAAGATTTCCTTTGTTACAGTCCGTTTTCACGTTTTAAACATACAGCGGAAAACCCTTAGACAAAACTTCTGCACAGGCATGTTGTGTGGTCCGTTGTATCAGTTTAACGAGTTTGGTGAACTTGACTTCCGAATGATTCTGTTCAAGGATATTAGCTGAAAAGGTGGAGTAAGAAATTGCATTTCTACATGCACACAGATACAGGCGCTGTCTGGGGACTCTGTTTTTATTGAGATTGTTTTTCATTGTACAGTAAGAAAATTGCTAATAATGAACTTGAACTGTCTTGCATTTAATAGAAAACTAGCAGTAGTAATAAAAGAAGTGAATTGAACACCCACCTTATTTTCTGAACTTGCTTGATATCATTTACCTTAATTTTCATGACAGCCTATGAGATATGTACGTTATTCCTATAAAAGGACAAAAAAGCATTCCTTGGCCAGAGGGTTTAACAACACCTAGATACTTCTTTAAACAGAACTTTCAGAAAAATTCTATGTCAATTTGAATTGTGAGTTTCTCAGAGAAAAATGTATTATGCGATATTGTCCTAAGTTTTCTGAATACAGATGTCTCCTACTTTTATGTTTTTCTTTTTTCATAATATCTATTAGCATCCTCTTAAATAATGATTCTTTAGAAAGTTTTTTACAAGCCTTTATCATATTTTAATGTATTCTTTTCAGTCCATTTTCACTGGGCTTGTGATTTTTTTTGACTGACAAATTTTATAGTATTTGTGTGTCAAATCTATGTATTTCAGTTTATGATTTCAGCCTTCCTAATACTTAATATATAGCATATATCAGAATATAAGAGAGAGAGAGACGAGAGGAAGAGAGAGAGGAGAGGGGAGAGAGAGAGAGAGAGAAAGGGGAGAGAAGAGGAGAGAGGGGAGAGAGAGAAAGAGAGAGAG